>JAIUCT010006720.1:0-19263 GCA_021307375.1 Tetraneura akinire
AAAATTTTAAATTTTGGTTATAGCTGGTTTTGAAAATAGACGCCTCAAATATAACTCATATTCCAAAACTATTTGGTACTGCTATCTTAAGGTGACTAATCTCCAGACTGCTGTAAATGCATTCAGAGTTACAGGAATCGAGCCATTCGACAGTAATATTTTCAGGGATGAAGATTTTCAGCCATCATTGACTACTAATATTCAAAATGTTGAATTGAATACTATTGAAGAATCATTACCTGAGGATATCGATTCACCGATACCATCTACTGATAATAATTCGTCTGCAGAAATACAGTCTCGTTCACATTCTATGATTGCAGAAAATATTATTCAATCTATAGATCCGATTCCTTCCACTTCTCAGACCTTTCCACCACTTCCAGTGACAATTAAAAAAATTACTAGAAAACCAAGGAAGAAATTGCCATCGTTTCTCTTATCAGGAACTCCTGTGAAAGAAGCATTGGAACAAAAAAAAAAGATAGAAGAAGAGAAAGAGTTAAAAAGTCAGAAAAGATTGACCGAGAAGGCAAACAAAAAGAAAAAATCAAATAAAAAGGCACCACGACGTCAATTGGAATTTTTTTCATCTTCTGATGATGAACCATCGTATCCCGTACCTTATATTGATACCGATGACGATATGGACTCATCGGATACTGAAGATAATAAATTGTGTATCATATGCTCAGAACAAGGCAAAGATGAAATATGGTATCAGTGTTTCAAGTGTTTCAAGTGGTCTCATTCTGAATGTTCCGGATGGGAAAGAAAGAAGCTAGTCATCGACCGTATAAATGCGACTTCTGTATATAATTATATTTTACTTTTCTTATTTATATAATTTAAATGTTAATAAAGTATGGTGTTGTTATTAATTGTATATTTTATGTTTTTTTAAATTCATAGATTTGTTCGTCATCTTACCCAACCCCTTTCGTCATCTTTCCCCATGCCTGGGGTAAGATGACGAAAATGACATTTTTTGGGAAAATACATTTTTTGACCCTTTAAATATGAAAAAGGTAATAAAAAAATATATATAATATTAGCCAAGATATATAAGATGATCTCACAAAAATATCAGTTCTATATTATAGTTTTTCTGGGCATGAAAAATTGTAGAAGCTTAACCTCGTCATCTTACCCCACATTCCCCTAATCTAAATTTCTCACAATGAATCAAATATTTATTATAAAAATTTAAAAAAATATTTAAAATTACTTAGTGTATGTTAGCAATTAAAAATGGGTGGGCCGGCCCAAGACCAAACCAATTTTAGGGTGGGCCAAGCCCACCAAGGCCCCCCTGGCTACGTGCCTTGAGAACGCACGTGCGGTAGCCGGTAGGGATAGATAATAGAATTCTTAATAGTCGTCTATTATCTATAGCGGTAGGTCGGAGAAGCGTTGTGAGGTGCGAGGGGTGACCAACGTTTAACACTAAGGCCTGGTTTTTCAATCACATTTATCGTCAGATAACTCGAGTTATCTGACGGATAAAAAAAAATTGATAAATTTCAGTTTTTCAATGTCGTGATAAACCTTATCCGATGGATATTGTTAGTTCATTCGTCAATTTCACAATTGTCATATGCATTTGATTTTATTTCAATGGATTTATTCGAAGAGACGATTATGAAATTATTCAATATTTGAATTATCAACGTCGTCTTTACACTGTGTGCGAAAGAATAAATCATATGCTGGCGTGGGATGACCATGACTTTAGGGTGAGATTTTACTTGGGTAAAATGTTGTTCGTAATTTATTAGAATATATTAAAGACGAAATAGCTTCACAAACTACTAGGTGAGCTAATAAATAATTATTTATCAACTTTATCAAACTAAATTTATTAATAATTTGTTTTTACATATTTATAATTATTTTTTACAAAAGGAATAATGCTGTGACACCGATAAATAAATTACTGTTGACTCTGCGGTTTTATGTTACTGGCAATTTTATATAACGGCTGGTGATTTTATTGGTGTGAGTAAAACCACAGCTAGTTTGATAGTACGCGATGTTAGTGTGGCCATAGCAAAACTACGACCAATATTTATTCGTATGCCAGAAACTGAAAATGAAATAAGAGATTTACAAGTTCGCTTTTATCAAATTGCAAGATTCCCAAGAACTATTGGTGCAATTGATTGCACTCATATTAAAATTCAATGTCCTGGTAAGTCTGTTAAAATTACATGTAATAGCAATATTATAATATGATTTTAAACAATGTTAATAGGTGGTCCTGATGCAGAATATTTTAGAAACCGTAAAGGGTACTTTTCTTTAAATGTTCAAACAATTGCATGCCCTGGATTGAAGATAATGGATGTAGTTGCACGTTGGCCAGGGTCGTGTCACGATCAAAATATTTTGAAGAAATCACGTATTTATAATAAGTTGATCAGTGGTTATTGGAAAAACAGTTTACTTGTGGCTGACAGTGGATATGCAAATACAAAATATGTTGTTACTCCATACTTGAATCCTAGTAATAACATTGAAGAGTTATATAACGAATCCATTATTAGGATTAAGAATCCAGTGGAAAGATCATATGGAGTGCTAAAAAGAAGATTTCCTGTGCTATCTTTTGGATCACGCTTAAAAATTGAAACCACCCAAGCTGTGAGAGTTGCTTGTTGTGTTTTACACAACTTGGCTTGTGATGATAACGATTTAGAACCACCTGAACTATTGAATATGGATTTACAATTAAATGAAAAATTTAGTTTAATAGAAGACCATGAACCAGAAGTAGGAAATTCCAGGAACGATTAACAGAAGAATATTTTCCATTTTTAAATTAACCATATTGTAAATTATAAATACAGTAAAAACGTCATATTTATATAATATGTATAAATTATTGATAATTTTGTAGTAAAATAAGTCTATAATTAATTTAAAATAGTTTATTATTATATTTTATCTGAGGATAATTACTGTAGTTTATTAAAAAAACTTTTTAATAATGAGCCTTTTATTTTTTGTTGAAAATTTCAACATATTATTACACAGTTAGTTAATAACAATGACTAAAATAAAATAAAAATGCAACTTTTAACAATCATTTTGATTATAATTAATTTGAGAATGACTTAGATAAAATAAAAATTCAACATAACAATTCTTTGGATTATAATTAATTAAAGAATGATTTAGATAATATAAAAATGCAACTTATAACAACTCTACGTATATCTCTCTAATGTACGCTTCTTTGCTAGTATAATATACATTTTATAATCTTAATTGTTAATTAATTTACAAAGTTAGAATATTTAGGACTTCAACCTGAGACCCTGCCAACCTGCCTATACTCGTATACTAACTTTTTAACCAAACAAAGCTCTTATAATTTATTTGTATTCAAATTTTATCATGATTATGGATTATTAATTAAAATATTTTTATTTTAATAATATTATACTATACCATCATAAACAAAAGTAGATTCACATTGCTTGCCAATTGAAAGTTCTAAATTATCGTTCAGATTTGCTTTATTTTGTATCAACATGCTTTCATTTTGTTTAGAAGGTTCTAGTTGTGAAATATGAGTGGTTTCAAAATCAGCTAGAATGTTAAACGTTTTAAATAGTTTATTTTCATTACTTTTTTATTAAATAATTTTTACTGTATATGAGTCATGAGAAAATGAAAATAATTAACTTAATAACCAAATTTTTTTAAATTTGTTTATGCTATACAACTTACGATGGTCACTATCAAGTGGACTTGGTAGTCCTTCAATTGTTGGTTGCAAAATTGTGTACAAGGTTTTTTCTGAATCACTTGAAACTATATGAGGTTCTTTAAAGGGACCCCCCTGTTTTGAATAGATCCCTTTTAGTTCCCCTTAAAAGTTTTTTGACACATTCATATTTTGATCGCAAACCTGAAGCATCTCGTGGCTATAACAAATAAAACACAATACTATTTTATGCATACAAAAAATAATAATTCAACTATTCTTACACAGCCTGTTGTTTCTAAATTATAAAGTTCAGTTATTTTCAGCCAACATATCTGTTTGTCCTTCCATGTCACTGTATTTGATTCTTTATTTTCTAATATGTGACGGTTTTGTAAAGCATGTTTCAATAAAAGTTCTTTTTCTTAAAATGTGAAATTTGTTGATCTTTGTTTTTTGGACATGTTTTTTTGAGACATGTTGAATAGAGAAAAATATATAACTAATATCGAACGAGAGTCAACACTCAACACGTAACACAAATCACAATTAATAATTTAGTAATAACTAATTACAAATTTGAAATTACATACGTTGATATCACAGGACGATTCCTTATCAATTTCATCATTGACCAATCATAATCAAATAGATATGTGTAACTTGTTCCATAATGAACAGTAACTATCTTCTGTTAGTATAATTTTTCTACCGACAACTTTATCTGTCAGATAGCTATCTGGAGAATAAAATGACATTGAAAAACCGTAATCACTTTATTTGAAAGATTATCCGTCAGATAGGTTTATCCGACAGATACGTATCTGGCGGATAAGTCAGTGATTGAAAAACCGGGCCTAAACAGTGTATGTGTCTCCTAGGGAAAAGTACAAGGGATAGCCGCCAGCCAGTAGGTAATGTCTAACGAGTATAATATATTTTTTTTCGATATGAGTACATTTCTCCGATACAAGTAAAATATCGGAATAAAATATCGATACCAAAAAGTACTCATATCGAAAGAAATTATCGATATTTTACTCATATCGATAGTATCGCAACGTCCATACGCGCCGGTATTAATAATGGAATTATATTTTAGCCGCCCGATTTCACCCGTTAATATATTATTATTACAAATTATTATTAATTTTTTTTACATTGAAAATACTTATATTTGGTCACAAATAATTGTAATTATATTAATCATAATAATTTTTAACGTTTCACATTATATGCATTATATCAACATGTCTCCATTTATATCCATTTAATAAGAATAATTGGAAATAAGAGTGGACATAAAAAAAAAAAAAAAAAATGTATGTAATTATAAGATATTTATTGGGAATATAATAGTGGAAATTTAATTGTAAAAAAAAAAAAAAAATACATATAACCTATGGTAAAGATTTCTGTCTTGCAGACATAAACCTTTTTCTTTGTGGGGAGGTGTTACATAACCACATATATTATTAACATATTATATAAATATATTATATTATATTATTTTAACTCTGTAAAACGATTAAAACTAGATATGAAAATTATTAGGAATACATTAAGTCACGGGATGTCATGTTAACCTAGTTAACCACAGACCAAATGTTACAATGGCATAAAATAAAATTATGGTTTCCATATTATTATATTATATTAGATAAGTAAAACCGTTAAGTAGGTACTTAGGTCAGTGGCGCAAGAGGGTCTTTAGCATCCCTGAGTTATAATTTAGCACCCCTTGTTTTCTTTAGGTCTAACTATAATAATTACATTAAAATACTGTCAATTTTAAGTTTTAAAGTTTTATTTAGAACTATTTTGTTCAAATGTCTTATAATATAGTAATCTATGAATATTATAAATTGATAATACTGCATGAAACCTAGAAAAAATATAAAATGTAAATGTCTACTTATTAGGATAATAAAATATGTTTAATTTTAGAATTGTTATAGTGATTCACAAATAATTGGGAAATAGCATTTGGTGGTTTTTTTTTGTTACATAATTTTAGCACCCCCAATATTTAGGCTCTAGTTGCGCCTATGACTTAGGTAGGTATACAGAATATTGTAAGATAATATTTTAGTCGTTCGTTAGTTTCGTAATCATTTTATGTCGGAGAAATATCGAATAAATATACGTAATACCTACTTAATAGTGTAAATACATATTTTATATAATGGAATACGAATACGTTTAATCCAAAAAAAATAAAAAATTATTAAAACTAAATGGTTTTTTATATCAGAAAGAAAAATATCATAACGATGTTGAGTATAGACGGTTTTTTAATAATTTTATTATTTCAAATTAAAAAAAAAAATATAAATATTACCAATTATATTTTCGCTCATTTTGTTTTCGCTTATATTATAATTCGCGATTTGGCTTTCGCGATTTTGACGGTCTACCCTGAAATTTTGTTCCAGTCCGCCCCTGCTAACGGATACTAGTGAATCTAATGCCCTATTGTTTCATAACCACATATCGCTCATCCGGAAGAAAAACGACACAATTCAAAATGTGATATTTTTCAGGAGAGAGGATTAAACATTTTTTTTTTAAATAAACCATCATAATGAAATAGAAAACGAAAATAAAGTTCCAAAAACCTTAATAATTGATAAGATATAATTATTATTATTATATTATCTAATTAATTTGTATAACTACCTAACATAATATTATTTTATTTACTTATAATATAATATACTTGAGAAATAAGAACAAATTCAAATTTGAATATTTTTTTGTTATATCATTTTGATATTTCTTTATTAAAAATTAAAATAAACCACATTTTGTGATTGTGCATAATATGCTAAACAGTTAAAAGTTAGATAATATAATTTAGTTTTTTGATATTGACTTTAAAAAATTGAAACAAATTATAAAATATTATAACAAACAGTAATATAATATTATTTTTCTTATTGCGTATAACAAAACCAATATTATAAACACTGTTTAAATAAATTCAATAGTACGTATATGGACAGAAACCCAAGTTATTGTTGATAAATATGATTTAAAAGCAGCAAAACTACCTAGAGAGAGAAAAATTCCAGTGAAACTAGATGGAGGAATAGGAAAGTCTGAACAAAATTCATTAAACGTAGAAAATCATTATTTAATTAATGTATATTTCGTAGTTTTGGATATAATTATTGCTGATATTGATGAAAGATTTAAAGAAAATAATTTAACTCTTTTAAATGCCATGAATGATATTTTAACTGGTGCTTTACCAGATGTTGCTTCATGTCAGTTGGTATGTAACACGTATAATATTAATATTTCTGAATTACAGAGTGAAGTTAATATATTTAATCGAATGTTTAAAGCACAAAATATGAAAGAGAATGTACTTAACTTTCGAATATCTTATCTCTTATCCAACAATACACAGATTGGATTCCCACTGTATGTCCAAATTTTAAAATTATTTTTAACTTTACCTACTAATACAGTAACATGCGAAAGAAGTTTTTCGACGTTAAAGCGTATTAAAACCTATCTCAGATGCACTACTGGGCAAGATCGTTTAAATAATTTAGCAATACTTTATGTACATAGAAATCATGAAGTTAACAAGGATGATGTAATAAAAGAATTTGACGCCACAGAAAATGGACGACGCATGATTCTTCATTAATTTGTAAAAATATTTAAACTTAGGTATATAATATTATGTATTTTATTGGGGTAAATAAAAATAATGTTTTAACTAAAAATTAAATTATAAGATTTCTGATATATAATTCTTATTAACAATTAACTACAGCAAATCAATCCAACAACATTTTCCTTTTCTTCATTAGATTAAAAAAAAAAAAAAATTCAAGATTGCTACCCCATGATTTTACTCCAAATGACGCCCCTGATAAACAGCCTTCTAAATATTAAAAAATGAGTAATATAAAACTTTTCTTATTGAATATTATAACAAATACTAAGTCATAAACAGTATTCTAAATTATTACAAAATTAATATCATTAAACTTTTCTTATTAAGTACCTATACTAAAAATTAAAACATTAACAACTTTGTAAATTTAAAATAAAAATAATATAAAAACCTTAAGAGGACGTCACACGTCCGTAAATATTCTATTTAAAACCGTTTTACGCGGACAAGAACCACCTAGTCTGTAATCCTAATAGAGACACCAAATTTTTACACAATATAGAAGATAATATTTTCTGTGATGTAGCGTTTTTATTTTTTTGATATCATTTATATAAAAAAAGTTATGATAATTTAAAAAAACTGATTTTTTTTACGTTTTACAAACTTAAATAACTTTTGATATATTGATCTCATCGAAAAAATAAAAACGCTACATCACAGTAAAAATTCTCCTCTATTCATGGTGAAAATTTGGTTTATTAGTTATAACTTATAACTGTAGCTTTCACAGTTCTTGTCCGCGCAAAACAGTTTTTGTATAAATATTCAAATTTTATTAAATATTTTTGGCAGTAATGTGCTGCGACCTACAGTCGTTGTGAGAACGAATATGATTTCCCCCACTCCGACACGCTCGTCGCTGACCAAACTATACATAAGCGGGTCTGGTTCTAGGTAAATGGCCAATGATTGTCTACAAACGACCTACGACCATATTAATAAAAATTTATTTTGAAGTGTTGTACTTTTGTAGAAAATACCCCATCTAAATTTTTATTTATAAATGTAACTAAAATTTGCGCCTTTGGTAATGTTGCGACCCTGGCAAGAGCCTTCTTGCCAGTGCCTAGCTACGGCCCTGATGCCTGATACATAGGTAGTTTGGAAAAAAGGTCAAAGAATAAGAATCAAAACTGGTGTTAATTCGCGGTTTTATAACGAACAAAATTTGTTATAAAGTAAAAATGCGCATTCCTTTAGAGGATTTTGTTGTGAACACATTCGCACTGGATTCTAACTTATACATTATAATAGTATCAGTTTTTATTTTATATTTTAGATTCTGAGCGAAGCGAAGAATGTATTGGTTTTACAATGATGTGTGATTTTTTTTTTTGTTTTTTTTTTTTTTTATGTCTGTAAACAAAATTACGACCCGAACTAATGCTCCGATTTTCACGAATAGGGTATGTTTCCGGTAGCAAAGTGGATGTAGTTGGTACTTTATTTAGGTCATTTTTCGAATTTCTCAAAATTGACCCTAAGCGGTAGAAAAACGGCATTTTTCAAATTTCGACGAATTCGATTTCAATATTTCACGATAACTCGGGCAATTTTGACGTAAGAGACTTGAAAATTTTTTTGAGTATTCACATAGCTATTATATACGAGTATATGTGGTAAAATTTTGGAACCGTTACGTTCATTTTTCTACAAAATATTGGACATTGAATATTTCGTAAAATCCTCGTTTTTACGTATATAATGTTTGATAAAATTGGCAATTTTTGGTATTGGGGTCTGAAAATTTTACTGAAGTATACTTACATATTACTTAACATCATATTAAGATATTAGAAAAATCCATAATCTCAATTTTTTTTTATAGCTGTTTTAAGTTTATATTTTTAGTTTAAACGAAAATTATAATTGACTGAACTTCCCTCAGAATCGTTTTTTCGAATGCAATGGTTTATCATTGCATTCAAATTCTAATTAAAATTAAACGCTATGATTCGCACACCTGTATCCTGTGCGGCAGGAGTATCAGCTCATCTTTTTTTTTAATTTATATTTTGTGAGTGAAAGTGAAAGTATATTATTTTTATTGGGAAAATATAAACATATCACCAAAAAAGCAGCGCAGTTTACTAAGTAGGTCGAAGACTTCTAAAAGATCGCTTAGCCGTCGGATGAAGGATATCCAAAAAAGTATTAGTAAAAATCCCAGGAAAAATATAATGTAAGTATCCAATTTATTATTATTTTTATAATTTATAATTGTAATAGTTCATAATCTAAAATCAAAAATGTAACAAAACATTTATATTTATGTTATATGTATATATTGTATATGTATATATAAAAGTCACATATATATTACATATTATGTAATACCGGATGGCCCACCACGAAATAGGACATACGCAATGCCCGTTTTATCACAGGGAAATGTTGGCGCCGACGTTGCTTTCGCTAATATCCGTATAAAAAAAACATAGATTTTAAATATAATTTATACATTTTGGGAAATAAAAATTGAGCAACAATTAATATTCTATGTTATTTTATTTTATTATGATTTATAATATAATATTTAGAATTTCAATATTTGTTTTAGATTTTATGAAGAATATTTACTAAGAGAAATAATTGATCCCCAATATAGTAAACAATTATTAAAAAGTGACATAATAGAACCTATCCATATAAAAGAAAATATGGATAAATATAAATCCCAAACAAATAATAAATAAAATATATAGATACTATTTATATAGGTACTATTTTTTTTCTGTAATTATTATTATATCATAAGTTATTACTGTTATTAGATATTAATATTAGATTATAAGTATAACATTATAGTTTTTATATAATATGACGAAATAAATTTTTTATTACGAATATCATACTCGTTTTATGTTATATACTTTTTAATAACTAAAATAACTGTAGTCAACTGCTCAAATATTTAAAAATCGCAACAAAATATAAAATATAACGTTGTAGTATCTTAGTATCGTATTCTCATATTATAGTACTACAGATTACACGCAATACGCTATTTTACTATGATTGTTTACGCCAAAGCGGTCGCTGGCGTTATCTGTATATAGTCCATTCCTAATTAATCCAGTCCTTTTTGTTGTTTTCCCTCATTAAATGTTTTTGTGATTATATTTTGTTCGTTTATTAATTAAATTATATATCTGTTTGTCTTTTCCCTCATTAAATGTAATTATTATGTATATTATTATGATTTGTGTATTATTGTCAATTTATATTATAATTTTGTCGTTGTAAACGGGCAACGCCCGTCTTTTTCGTTGTCGTTCGTCGTTCGCTACTATAGCAGCACGTCCGTCTTTTTTGTCGTCGTCTTCGTCGTGAACTATTATTATTATTTATTATTTGAACCTTTTTATATATCATTGTGATATTTAAATATAATACCAATTGTTGGTTTTACATACTTGAAAACCCACTAGTTTTTTTTTGGTGTTTTTTTTATGTTATCGAGTTATTGCCCTTTTCTTTTCCCATTTCACTTCTGCATTTACGTTGACGCGCTTCGGCCGTCCAAAAAAAACAATATTGGTTCGGGTACCTCGATTGCGAAAAGCTCACAAACACTATAGTGGTGAACATCGGCTGTCCTGCATTGAAGTGAGTCTATTTTTCACTCCTCTATATTACGGAGAAAGTCCGCCCGCAGTCACGCGTAAGTCCGCCAGCGACACGGGTCGTGTGTGAGGCCGCTCAAGGTCATCTAGAGTCACATCGGTGTTACCATTTGCCATCTACCAATCTACCATAATCTTAAGTGTGTTTATTTGTTTAATTTTAATTTCTCGTGTAATATTAGGTAATTGTTGTACAGTTGTGTGGCCATTACACTAACTGGTCACACAATTTCTCGCTGATAATCGTCGTGTGTGTATGTGAATTTTACCACAGCATAGCCTTTTAAATTCCGTTACCTAATTACCTGTAAGTGAAACATATAGTAAACTTTAGTTCCTTTAATTTTTTTATTCTTTTTTTCCGTTTCGTGTATTTTTTTCTATTCTTGTTCTTTTTTCGTTGTGTGAGTTTTTTACCACACTGGTCCTTCGGCTTTTCGTTTATTATACATTTTTTGGTTCTTCACCCCTTATTTGTTCGTACAATGATCGTATTCCTACTTTCGTATAGTACTATTATATACCAACACGCTACGTCATAATGTTTGATAGGAAACGAATAGTATGAAGGTTCATAAAACAATAAAATACGCTCTCGATTTGGTTTCTAACGACGCCCGTATTAGCCGAGCGATGTGCGGTCGTCGCGTGCTTGCGCCGCAAGAAAAGTAGTAATAGCGCATCCTATGATCCATTGCTTGCGTTCTCGTTTTGGTAGCATGTCCTCTTAACAAACTTATTTATTATGATTTAGTATAAAAATAATTAATAGTAATCAGGCTTATAAGTTATTATAGAATTCATAGTAATAGTTAGGAACACATTTTTTTTTAATTAAAGATAATAATTCACTTTTTTTTTGCTTCAGTAATACCAGGCTTCACAGCATACGCTTTTTTTAATTCTATAATATTATTATTTTGAAATTGATCACTATTTTTCCTTGTTTTCTTACTTTTGATACTTATAGAGTCAAATTCCATCTCCTCGTATGAGTTTTTAAAATAAATAGTACCTGGATCATCTTTTGTCACTTTAAACATTTTTACTTCAGTTATTTTGAATGTATTTCCATTTAAACTCTTATTTGAAAAAAATATGTTGATACCCAAATTAGTGGTAAGGTCTTTAGGATCAAAAAAATCTTTATAGCACATTTCCTGAACTTTATATGGATTGCCACTTTTTTTAGCAGATTTAATAAAAGTTACATATTGTTCAGGAACATAATAGGAAAACATAATATAAATAGGACCAGATTTCTTTGATTTTTTAATATGTTTTTCTATAACAGAATGAGCATTGTCACCCTCATTTTGTGTGTGGCCAGTGATTAAATATTTATGTGTGATACTATTTATATGTGAAAAATTTAAAACTGCATACAGATACATAGCTAAAATAAATTAATTTTTTTGTTGTCCAGCGCAGTTATCACTATATACTGATGATTTCCTATGGCTGCCGAGGGACCCTGCCGCGCATCGGGTAGTCCGGAAGGGCGTTCAGAGACTTCATGCACTCACGTATATGACACGATGTTACGTACAGTCGCACGTCGTTCTTCTGGCCCCTCCAGTAGAACCTTTGCTTTACCGCCCTATATGTTTCCTTCCAACCAGGATGGCTGGCAAGGGCGTGATCGTGGTACCGCCATATCACGTGTTGTGACTTGGACTTTGGCACCAATAACAACTGCTCGGCGCCCGTAGCGGTCCGTAATAATCCGTCAGGGTCTAGCATGTAGGAGCCCGTGTTCGGATTGTGAGTATTACGCGCCGGAGTGTTTGCCGAAAGGGACGCGATTATCGCTTGTGTGTCGGTGTCGTCTGTTTGCCAGCGAACGAGCGTGTCCCTGTCGATGGGAGCTTTGTTCGGGTCTACCGTTGCGAATAAATGTTCGCGGTTGTGGTGTGTGTAACGCAGCTGGACATTGGCACGCCGACTAACCTTTCCTCGAGGCCGTCCTCGTCGAGCGGTGAGTCGGACGCGGGATCACACGATAGCAAGTCAGGTGCCTCATTATAATTTCCCGGTACATGCGCGGTACTAAAATCTAAGTTGGCTAGGTGGAGTGCCCACCTTGTCAATTTAGAGTTTTTGTCTTTCGCGCAGTGTAGCCATGTCAAAGCCAAGTGGTCTGTAAAAAGTTCGAAACGTCGTGTCTCAAGATATGGACGAAACTTGTCCGTTGCCCAAATTATGGCTAAGCGTTCTCGCTCGACTGCAGCGTACCGTTTTTGCGTTTCGCTAAACTTTTTGCTGGCATAGGAGATGATATGTCTTTCCTCAGGGTTATCGCCCCTTTGGAAAAGAACTGCACCTGCCCCTATTTTGCTGGCATCAGTCTGGAGGCAAAAAGTTTGCTGTAATCGGGAGTGGACAGTTTCGGTGACGAGTACAGCGCACTTTTGACTGAGTCAAATGCACGTTGTGCCTCGCCCGACCATTTCCATTTTACACCCTGTTTGAGAAGGTTAGTTAGTGGCTCAATCGTGTCCGCGTAGTTGTTAACGAACTGACTGTACCAGTTGCATACCCCCAAAAACCTGCGCACGTCTCTTACCTTTTTCGGAACCGGGAAATTTTTTATGCACTCTAATTTCTCCGGTTGCTTTTCTATGCATTCCGCATCTACAAGATGGCCTAAGAAAGAAATTTCGGTCGATCCGACCTTACATTTCTTTGTATGGCACGTTAACCCGAACCTATGCAAGAGCTCGAGGACTTTATCTAAGTGAGTCTGGTGCACGTCAGCATCCCTGGAAAATATAACGATATCGTCCAGGTATACTTGTACGAAATCATCCAGATACCCCCTCATGACTTGGTTCATGAGCCTTACGAAGGTCATCGGACTATTCTTGATACCGAAGGGTAGAACCCTGAATTGAAACAAGCCCCTACGCGTTCGGAAAGCCGTAAATTTTCGCGCACTTGGACTGAGTGGCACTTGCCAGTACCCTGACTTCAAATCTAGTACGCTGAAAATTTTCACGCCACGCATTTGCCTAATCATTTTATTTAAATCTGGCATAGGGTACGCGTCGGATTCCGTAACATCGTTGAGCCTCCTATAGTCGACACAATTTCGGGCGGAACCGTCCTTCTTTTTGCGTGCTCGATAAGTTTGGTGCGCACAACCTTGTCGCTAAATACTGACGGGTATTTGTTTAAAATATTCGTCCATTTTGCGCGGACTTGGTAGTCGCCTCCTACTCTACTTGCGTTAAATCAGGTTTCGTGTCGATCGGTTTTGTGAGACCTTTCCAACAAGCTGAAGACCTAATTCAAGACCCTAAGTGTATTGTGTGTGTGGCGTTGTCAACGGAGACTTCGTTCTCGACGAAGAAGTCGTGTCCGAGTAACGCGTCGCAGTATAAATAATTTATTGTTAACAATTATTGTCTAAGATAGTGACCGGAAATGACACGTCGATATCGCCTATCCTAGCTTCGAATGTGACGGTGCCGCTTGTGTGCGCGATGCGACCGTCTGCCATTCGGACTGTGGATTGTAGTCTGTTTAAAAATTTGCCATATTTGCGCGCTATGTACGGGTTTACATACGACGCTTGTGCCTGTGTGTCTAACAACGCTGTAACGAAACCTGACGGAAATTCAAGCTCCACCGCAGGTGTGGGGATTTCATCTGGGTGTTTACGCACTACGTTGTTATGTGGAGGGGGACCGTGCCCCTGGTGTGCGGAAATACCAGTTACCTGACCCACTGTGGGGATAGGTTCACTATGTCTATTAGGCGCCGCCCTACTCTCGGTTGCCTTTGTCCCAGCGATCCCTGCTTCCATGTAGGTCGACGGTGTGTGCCGTGACGTGCTACTGTGAAGGTGTGGAAGGGGGTCGAGTTTGGGGATCGGATATGTGGTTGTGTCAACGCGTCCTAGTGTTTGGTCGTGGGTGTTACTAGTATTTCACGTGGTGTCGGTCTGGTGAGGCAGCGTTTCGGATCAATTTTCCCTCATCGCGCGACTAGAAATTCGAAAATTCGATTTTCGTGTACGACGACGAACGGAATCATTTTTCCGTGTAATACCGGGTGTTATATTGTGGCGTTGGTTACGAGAGGAGTCGGTGTAGCAGCAGACTACACCTGACCGGCTCCCTTGCCGTTTCCCGACGTGGTCGGTCTGTGAGGACACCGGCTGTGCCACTGCAGCTCGTCACAGTACCTACACGGACCCGGCGGTGGGAAATCGCGTTGATCGGCGTTGAGTGGCCTTTCATACCTAGGGGGTGACGTACTGCCGGTTTTGGTTACAGGGTTGCTGCGCGGCCGATTTCGCGCCGGATTTGGACGTACAGGATCGGGCGCGCGTCCGCTAATTCCGGGATCTAGAACGCTCGCCATACGGCGTAGTTCCGCGAACGTAGCTGGACAGTGTAACCGTATGTGCGTACGGAATTCGTCGCGCGTGAGGCCAGCGATAATACCGACGAGTTGCGGCTCGGACAAGTCGGTGTTTACTTCTTTTTCAGAACCAATTCCGTTAGCGATTGCGCGGACGTCTGGCGAACGGATACGAGGTCGGCGCGCAATCGGGCCTGAATTTCGGCACTGTCGTAATTTTCCAAAAACTCCAGCCTGAACTCATCCCAGGATAGGTTGAGAATCCTGATGTTTCGCCACCAGGTACCGGCCGTTCCTTTTAATTGCGGCTCTACCGCGCGCGTCCACCCCGACCGGTAAATACCTGCCTGCGTCAGGATCGATTCGGAATTCCCGAGGAACCGAACAGGGTCCTCTGCCGTCGTCCCGGAGAACTCCGGCAGGGATGCCCGCGCGGCCCGTAGGTCTTCGTACGGTATTAATACCGACCTCTCCTGCGTGGCCAGTAACGGTGGCGGTAGGCGGAATTGTTCGTCGGCGCTTTCCCGAAATACTGATGTATTGTCGAAAAGATCGCGCGCTGTACGACATTCCGTGTGTGCCTCGCGTACTTCGTCGGTTCGCGTCGCGCTAAATTGTACGCGATCGTTCGCGGTGTTAGTGCCACGCGGAATCTCTGTCGCCGTCGAATGTCGTTGTTGGCTGTCGATGAACCGCGAGATGCTCATCTCTAACCTCGACATGCGTTCTTCGAGGGACCTATTTTCCGCGGATTCGCTCAACGATCGGTTTATTTTTGATAATTGCTCGGCAGCGGCGTTAAAAATTTCGGTCGCGTCGTGATTTGTGCGCGCTTCCGTTGTCAGGTTCGCGCTTAGCTCGACATCCGGTTGACCCTGGCGCGACTGGGTCAGGACCGACGCCCCGGCTACTCGTGGTGATAGCTGTACGGTTGAAGGACCGCCAGCGTTCACGTCCGACTCACCCCGGACGCCTGTCCCGTCCTGGGTCGCGCCTGGTGACCTTGCCACATTTGGCTTGGCGAAACGTACGTTGGCCGGGTTCTTGCCGCGCTCGCGAATGTGCTGTCCCAAGACCAACTCTAAATCTGACTTAGTACCCGAGGTGGGTAAGCCGCGTGCCGCGCACTCTTTCTGGAGCTCCACCAGAGACAGCTGGTTAAGCGACTTTGGTTGCTTATCCATTTTCTCGATAAGGAAAGAGAGGACAAGAAAAAAAGAATTTTTTTTTTTTTTTTTTTTTTTTTTTAAAAAAAAATACTTAGTCACCAAAAAAAAAAGGATAACAGTGTGTCTCCGGCTGATGCTGAGGGTGGCCTAATTATTCCTTGTTTACTCTGCACGCGACGACTGCACGACGCGAGCGAACGCAAAGGGAGACAAAAAAAAAATTCAAACGCTCGTCTGACCGATTTACGTAAATATTTACGTAAATGTTTAAGTAAATGCTATGCCGGTGTTTTCGCTACGTGACTAGTAGGAGTTCGCTGTCGAGAATAGACTGTCAGCTGGCACGGGTCGCTCGAGTTCAAGTTCACCGTGTGTTGACAACAGCCGTTAATCGGCGCGAGACGTTCCTACCTACCTACGATAGAGACCGGTTATGCTGACGTCAGATTTGTGACGTGGGGATTGCCCGCAACTATGACGTCGAGCGGAGTGTCGGACTAGTTCCTACGTCACGTATCACGATTTCTCGACGCTCTTGCTGCCGTCTAAAAATAGCACGTTAGTTGCTGGGTTTTTACCTCGCGCACTTCGCACTTGGTTTCGCCGCCCGAAAATGTCGGTGGAAACCTCGTGGCCGTTCTCGAATAAAAATTCGTAAACTAACTTAAAAGCACGCGCGGGAGATCAAAACTCCAGTTCGAAGCTAATAAAAACTCTTACCTTGAGGTCCTTTCCGGGACGATTCCTTTCGGGGAGCCAAACTGACGCGGGTTCACCGTGTTGGTAGTGTGGTGGACCGTCGTCGGTGAGATCACCTTCTGTGATGCGAATGGGCAAGAGAGAGAGAGAGAAAAAAAAAAAGAAACAATTTTAATTTGCCACAAAGTGTGGTTGAATGTGTGAGGGTGTCACACGTATATTTTGACGAACAACACAGCAAAAATATTAACAGTATCTTTGAAATTGAAATATCTGGTTAAGACAGCGCAATATGGCGGTTGTAAAGTTAAACAGACTCAAGTTCGGACGGTAGATACAGGCGTGCGTATTATCGTACGGTCGGGAACAAAAAGGCACGGACTCGTCGTCGCGATCAAGCAGCTCGCGTCGGGCCCCTCCAAGTCTCCTTTCCATTGTCGGATTGGAGGTCTCGGTAGGTACCGGCGCGCCGCCTAGGTTGGTGGCTGATTAGATAGTTAGATCGCGTCCGACATCGTTAGTACATTCGTACGTACCATGTCGGGCCGTGTCAGGACTGAAAAAAGACAGCAATGATTTTATTTTTGACTTTGTAAATGAAGCAAAACAATTAATTTCAAATGGTATTACAATAAATAATAAAACATACAGTGTAGCTATTCATTTTATCTGTTGTGACAGTCCAGCAAAATCTTTCATTTTAAAAATCAAAGGGCATTGTGGATTTTTTTCTTGTACTCGATGTCAAATAGAGGGAGAATATATACAAAACAGATCTTGTTTTCCTTCAAGCCTATCAACAACTCCCCCTTTAAGAACTCATGATGGTTATATTCAAAGAGCCCAAGAAGAACATCATACATGTTTAACAGACATTTCTTGTGTGGTTGAATTGCCAGGATTTAATGTAGTTTCAAATTTTCCTTTGGATTATATGCACATGATTTCTTTAGGAACTATGAAGAAACTTATAAAATTATGGATGAAAGGGCGCTTAAGTGTTAGATTACCTTCACAAAGAATTAAAAAATTATCAGATGCCATTGTAAAATTGAAGAATTCATTTCCATGTGAATTTTCTAGAAAACCTAGGATATTAGAAGAAATTTCTCGATGGAAAGCAACTGAACTAAGAACATTTCTTTTATATGTTGGTCCAATAATTTTAAAAAACAATATATCCAATGAATGTTTTAAACATTATACTACTGATACTATTACATATATATACTATACATTATACATGATACTACTTAGTCAACATTTTTCTTCCTACTTCCAATATGCTCGTGAATTATTAAAATATTTTGTTGAAATATTTGGACAAATTTATGGAAATCATTTCATTTCACATAACATTCATGGATTACTGCATATAGCAGAAGATTATGTGATATATGGGCCCTTAGATGGATGTAGTGCATTTCCGTTTGAGAATCATATGAAAGTATTAAAATCTATGCTCAAAAAACCAGACAAACCTCTTGAACAAGTCATTCGTAGATATCATGAAAGTGCAGGATTAATAACCAATTCTACTCCCAATATAACTGATGAAAATTTGTTTACATTATCAAAACCTCATACTAACGGACCATTATTTAATGAGTCTACCAGTAATCCACAATATAAAATTATATCGTTTCCTAAATTTGTTCTTAAAGTAAAAAAAGAAGCTGATTCATATTTTTATTCAAAGAAAAATGAAGTAGTTAAACTAGTTAATATAGCTTATTCTCAAGAAGTTGGTGATGTGGTTTTGGTAGGGAGAAAATTTGATTATTGTGAAAATTTTTATGATTATCCTATTCAATCTTCACATTTTGATATACATTCAGTAAATCAATTATCTGATAGTTTAGATATCTGGTTAACAACAAATGTAAAAAATAAAATTATTTTATTTTCTTATGAAAACAAATTGATAGCAATTCCCTTTCTCCATTAATAATAATAATAATAATAATAATAATAATAATAATAATAATAATA
>JAIUCT010006720.1:19273-38970 GCA_021307375.1 Tetraneura akinire
TAATAATAATAATAATAATAATAATAATAATAATAATAATAATAATAATATAATTTAAATTGTACAAAATTAATTGCATAAAATATAGATATATTACCAATAATTTGAAATTTGAAACTTCAATATTATAGAAAATTAGAATATAAAGGTATTAGCATTTCTTTTGTGTGTGTGTGATATAATAACTTATTTTAAATAATTTTCTTTTAACTTATAGAATGTGGTGTATTGTGATTTTCTTAAAGGATAACACAGTTGAGGCTATTCCAACACATTGGATCAAAAATGGTGTATGTGCTTGGCCAATAAAAGATGAACGAATAAAAATAAAAAACAGAGTTTTGCCTAACAAATTTGATTTTAATTTCTATTCTGTTAGAATATTGAAAAAAAACATCAGTAATTATAATTTTTAAATACACAAATATACCTAGCAATTTTTTTATTTTAATTCATATAATTAATTAAATTATTTAATTAAATTATTTGTTATAGAAAGTCTTCTAGAAGCTAGATCAAAATTGAAAATTGCTGAAGTAAAGTCTGATTTATCTGCAGATGAAGATGATAGAAATAGAAAAAAAAATAAAAAAATAAAATCCCCTATCCCTAGTCCCCCAAGATTTAGTCTACATAAACATTCAGAAGGTATATTACTTTTTTTATTTATAATTAGATTTATAATACTTGCTGTTTATAATATAAAATTATTTATATTGTGATAATAAATTTATATTTTACTAGTTTAATTTATTATAACAGGTAGTAGTAATAGTATTGGCAGTCACAATAAAAGTGATGATGATGATTATATGAAAAATGATATTATGACAAGTATGGAAAACAATTTAAATAATTATAGTAAATGTTAAAGTTATAAATTATTTATATGAAATTTTAAATTTTGTTAAAATCGCAGTTGCCTCTCCTTTTTATGAACAATCTGAAATAAAAAGTTCAAAAAACATTGAAGAAGTATCTAGTGTTCAAACTTCCTCAACAATGCAATCTCACAAACCACAGTTTCTTAATCAAGGTAATATAATTTATAAAACAGAAAATGTATGTATTGTGTAAAAGATGATGTTAAAATAACTTGATTTATAATTTGTATAAATATAAATTTAACAATAAAATTTGCATCATTTGTGTATTTAATAGGCAGAATTAAAGATAATCAAATAACTATGATGGATAAGCCTGCAGTGAAAAGGAAATTATTTGATACAGACAACTATTCTTCTAGTGATGGTAACAATATTCTTATATTATATAATATTATATTAACAATTAATTCCATCCAAAATAGTATTCAATACTTTATTTATATTATAGATGACACAGAAATAATTCATACTTCATCTTCCCCATTTAAAGTAAAAAAAGTTTCATCTATAATTTCTCCAGGAAAAAGTTTAGTAAATTGTATTTAATTTAATATCAATAATAAACTAAATTTTTACTCTACCATCAAAAAAAATAATCTAAAAATGATGTATTTTAACATAATCTTTTTCTTATAGATAATATGTCTGTAAATAATTCATCACAACGGTCCGAGTCAAATGTTCCCAATTTAATTAATATAAATGAAAACCAGAATAAGTATGACGAAAAATTTTTAGGTAATTAGTATAATTATTAGTATTAATTAGTTTTAATTAAGTGTTATTCAAATAACTTATTTAAATTATCTACGTTTACATTTGTATTTACATTATTATATTATAAAATAATGTGCAGATTTAAATGCAAATTGATTTTTTCCTGAATGTTCTAAAATCAAAATCATTGGTCTAATGACATAAAATATATTTGTTAAATGTTGCAAATTTAAGAACATTTTTAAAATAATTAATTTCAATAAATTGTATTTTTTTAGACATTTATTATTAATTGTGCAATTAAATATTTGTTATATTTCTTTTTAATTAATTATTTATCTATTTAATTTTATTCTTTGTACTCTTTGTTATTGAAGCTATAAAAAAAACTTTAAGAGTAGTATTAAAAATAAAGTATGATGTGGAGACAATTGAAAATAAACAAGACTAATTAGAAAAAATTCTTACAAATATAAATCTTCAAAAAGAAACAATATATACTCAACAATTATGTAATAGTCAACAAGACAACACTATTATTGAAATGCTTCCAATTATAAACGAAGATGGACTTGCACAATTTGAAAACAAATTATCTATTGATACTATTTTCAGTTCAAATATAGTAAGATTTTTTAAAATTATAAAATATATTATAAATTTTACAAAAAACAAACATATTTTTCAGATTTTAGAATTGCAACGACATGCAAAAAAAATTTGACAGCTACTGTTCGCCAAATATTAAGCACATTATTTGATGATTCTATATTAAAAGAATATAGTTTTAAAGGGCAAAAGGCAAAAAAAGTTTTTTCTACTCTAAATTCATGTTCTATCATTTTTGGTAAGATTTCATTAATATACTTTTATGTATCACACATCTAATTATGAAAGCTATTAAATTATATCTTTATTTGTATACATAATTATTATTTTAAAAGAATAGATTACTTACCTAAGAAATTTAAAAGAATATTATGTAAACGTAATATTAAAATATTTCAGTAGGTAAGGTACCTACCTAGTGTTTTTAGTTATTTAATAATTATTAATTAATTTGCCAATTGTGTATGTTTTAAAAATTAAACGTAAACTAAAATTTATTATAATATAATTATATGAAACTCAATAATAAATTGAATTCCAACAAAAATAGCTTACTAATTCATATCAGTTCTTTATTGTATTATATAAATGTGATTGACAAAATAATTACAGAATCATTTTGCTATTAGAATCTCAATCATTATTTATGTATGTATATATTTTTTTATTTAACAGATGCTGTAAGAAAAATTAAGTTATTTCAAAATGTTACTAATGCCGAAATTCAAGCACCCCTGATAATTTATATTGCTGGAGCTGCATTCCGTTTAAATACAAAATAAATATAATGTATATACTATGACAATCTAAAAATAAAGTTAAAATAAATTATGGTTTTTGTAATAAAAAAATTTAAAAAATAATGTATTTGTGTATTATTTATTCTTTGAAACAGAAAATAATTTTGTATTTATATTAGAATATGTTGTATTCAACTGATAATTCTGAATTATATATTGCAAAAAAAATAAAATAAAATAAATAAATTTTATATTTATATTATATATATATATAATAAAATATAATATTGACCAAATAATAATATAATAATTAATAGAAATGTAATGTAACTTAAATGTTATTCTAATATTTAAATAATATTAATATAATATTTATATAATGTTAATATAATATTATATAATAAATGTTTATATAATATCATTATTATAACATAACTTTTTTGGCCAAATAATGTGAATATAATATTAAAACATTATTTTTACATTATTCTATTGAAAAAATAATATTATTTTGTGATAAGTCATTACAAAAAAAATGTTTAAATATGATTAATATAATATTTTTTTGCTATCTGGGGTACTTCTAAGTAATTAACTCTAGGTTGACAGTATTAATATTAGAAACAAAATGGTTTAAGGTAGCATTTGTTAATGCACATGCTCCAACGGAAGAGAAAAGTGACGAGGAAAAAGAAGAGTTCTACTCACTACTAGAAACCAGTTTAGACGATCTACCTAGAAGATACATAACAATTGTATTAGGAGATTTCAACGCAAAAATTGGCAAAGAAGAATGTTTCAGACTGACTATAGGCGTACATAGCTTACATCAAATCTCGAATAATAACGGGTGTAGACTAATTGATTTAGCCACAGGAAAAGGACTAAAGATTAAAAGCACTATGTTTCCACATAAGGAAGTGCATAAAGGAACATGAAGATCTCCAGATAATCGATATGTGAATCAGATAGACCACATATTAGTAAATTCTAGATTTAGTAATTGCATTTTAGATGTAAGAACATACCGTGGTGCGGAATGCGGTTCGGATCATTTTTTGGTCGCTGGCAAGCTTAAAGTAACATTAAAAAAAAATAGAAAATAGAAAAGAAAACCTGTCGGGACGATATGACATCTCAAAACTAAGTGATCCGAAAGTCTGTGAAACACTCCAAACAAACATATTGAGTGAGATAAAGAGAAATCAACAAAACCTTAATACTAGTAACGATGACGTAGAAATAATATGGTCGGGAATAAAGAATGTCATTCAGGAAGCAGCGACAAAAACAGTTGGAATGCAACGACGAATAAAGAGGCCATGGTTCAATCAGATATGCGAGGATGCATTGCAACGACGAAAACTGGCTAGAGAAGAATGGCTCAATGATACACATAATGAAGAAAAATATACCCGATACAAAATGAGACAAAAAGAAACAAGTAATATCTTGAGATGTGAGAAAAGGAAACACATACAGGTTATAATAAGAGATGCTGAACAAGACCATAAAAACCATAAATCAAGAGATCTATATAGAAAGGTACATGCCCTGAGTAAGGATTTTAAACCAAATGATAAATTCGTGAGAAATGAAGATGGAACCCTAATAACGAATAATGAAGACGTAGCTAGAAGATGGGCAGATTACTTCGAACAGTTGTTAAACTGTGGGGAACCGCACAACCCTTACTACTTTGAACATAGAGATCCCAACATAGTAGATTACCCTGAACCAACAATAGAGGAAATTATGAAACAAATCAAAATCTTAAGAAATAACAAGGCACCCGGCGAAGACAAAATAACAGGAGAATTAGTGAAAATAATGAGTGGTGATCTGGCTAAATATATACACCGGTTGATTGGTCTAATATGGCGAAAGGAAGTAATACCAAAGGAATGGAGGACGGCGCTGATGTGCCCCATCCACAAGAAAGGAGACAGACAGTTATGTAATAATTACCGGGGAATAGCTCTGCTTAATGTTACATACAAAATTTTGTCCTATTGTCTGTTGGATAGAATTAAACCATGGGCAGAGAGGATCTTAGGGGACTACCAGGCTGGCTTCAGACAAAATCGTTCTGCCACTGATCAAATATTCATACTACGACAACTACTACAGAAAATGTGGGAATACGACAAAGGTGTATATATGTTATTTGTTGATTTCAAAAAAGCGTATGATTCAATACACAGAGAATCCCTGATTAATGTCCTAAAAGAATTTGAAATGCCCCAAAAATTAATAAACCTCATAAAAATGAACATCGATTACACAGACATTAAGGTAATAGTAGGACACTCCACTTCAAATGCAGTACAAGTAACAACAGGGTTGAGACAAGGTGATGCCTTGTCTCCTATCTTATTCAATATAGCTCTGAAGAAAGTAATAAGAGAAATAGGAATGGATCAGGAAGGTGTCATAATAGGAGAGGCAACTTTTAACATACGCGGACGATATAGTCCTACTGGCGGAAAATAAAGATCAACTCAAAAGACAATCGAAAAAACTGATAGAAAATGCAAAACGTTTAGGGCTAGAGATAAACACAGAAAAAACGGAGTATATGGTGCTCCAAAGAAAAGTTCCTTTAAATAATCAAAATAGTGGGTTGGAAGTTGAAGATCATACGTTTAAAAGAACACAACAGTTCAAATATCTAGGCACCATATTAACACAACATAATGAAATAAATAGTGAAGTGAAGGCAAGGATTCAAACCGGTAACAAGTGTTACTTTGGTCTGACGGGGTTACTGCGATCCAAAAAACTTTCAACAAATTTAAAGATTCAGATATATCGGACATTAATAAAACCTGTAATAACTTATGGGTCGGAAACATGGACGTTACGAAAGACAGATGAAAACTCGTTAGTTGTCTTTGAAAGGAAAGTACTTAGGAAAATATATGGTCCATGTAAATATGCCAATACTGGGGAATGGAGAATCCGAAAAAATAGGGAACTAAAAGAAGTGTGTTCCTAAACCCAAATATAGTAGAAGACATTACCAAGAGAAGACTAATATGGGCAGGACACGCCTGGCGTAAGGAAGGATCAATGCTGAGAAAAGTGATAGAAAGGGTTCCACAAGGTAAAAGACCACTGGGACGCCCAAGATTAAGATGGGAAGACAGAGTAAAAGAAGACGTGGAAAAAATAAAACCAGGAGAGGATTGGAAGGAATTATCGTTGGAAAGAGAAAACTGGAGGCAAATTTGTTGGACGGTATGGTCTTGAAGGCCGAAAACCACGAAGAAGAAGAAAAAGAATTTTTACTCTGTAATATAAATAACTAGGTAGGTACACAAAAATTTTAAATGACAAAACTAATATAGTCATAATATAAATGTTTATTTATTTTTAAATTTTATATAATTTTTTGTCTTTATGGTAGTAGGTTACTTTAAAATATTATTTTAGATGTCTGTCTATATTCATTACCTAAAACATAAAAATTAATATTATTATTATTATTATTACACATTACAATATTTTTTTTTTTTAACTTTTTATTATAAAGCGTACAATCTGTAAATAAATTATTACAATAAGAACACATGCGGAAGTATATAATATAGCTTGACAAAAACATTAAAAAGGAGCCACCCAATGGCGACACTTTATGGCATGACTAGGTTGAGTTTAATTTACCTCATTTTTAGCTAATTGACATTTAAGTCTCTACACCACTTTCTCTTCAGTCGACGAGGAGGATTACCAGGAATAGTGTCGGAATCAAGGGCAGAGATTAGTGGATTGGAGTGGTTTGACAGTCGGGAGCGGAAACGTTTATAAAAGGTTTTGGCAGTTTCTTCAATCGTATTAATTTTTAAATCTGTATGAAGGGTGTGATTAGTAACGTAAAAAGGGGCATTAGTGATTAACCGGAGGGTAGTGGATTGGAAAGTTTGAATTTTATTTGTGTTTGATTTTTTGGCTGCGCCCCATAACTGAATCCCGTATGTCCAAATGGGTATTAATAAAGTTTTATATAGAAGTAATTTTGTTTTTATATTAAGTTTAGAGTGTTTACCGAGTAAGAATTGTAGTGATTTTCGTATAGAATTTAGGAGGATTTTTTTCTTTTTTATGTGGTCAGTCCAAGTTAATCGTTGATCTAGAACCAAGCCCAAATAACGGGAGCTCGAGGATTTTGGAATATTTAGGTTGTTTAAATGTATAGGTGGTACAGTTCCACGTTTAATTGTAAAAGTTAGATGGGTAGATTTTTCGTGATTAATTTTTATTTTCCACTTGTACCAGGAAGACATGTGGTCTAGGTGGCTTTGTAGGTTCATGCCAGCAATTATTGGGTCTTTGTGTGTGGAATAGATAATTTTGTCGTCGGCAAAATCTGCAACTGAGGTGTAAGGGGTTGTCGGTTGGTCAGCTGAGTACAGGTTGTAAAGGGTAGGAGATGAAACAGCTCCTTGTGGGACCCCTGCAGATATACGGGCCAAGGACGACATTTCTGATCCAACTTTGGTCACAAAATAGCGGTTTTCAAGATAAGATTTGTAAAATAGATAGTAGGGTAGAGGTAAAATTTTTCTTAATTTGTGCAAGAGACCAGGATGCCTCACTTTGTCAAATGCTTGGGCTATATCAAGGAGGACTGCTGAGCAATATTCTTTTTTTTCTAAAGAATTAGATATGCAGTCAGTCAATCTGTGTATTTGGTGAATGGTTGAGTGTCGTTCACGAAAACCGAATTGGATTTGTGGTATAACTGATACGTTATTTATAAAAGGAGAAATCCGTTTTAATACTAACTTTTCACAAAGTTTACCGAAGAGTGGTAGGAGACTTATCGGTCGATAAGAGGACGGAGTATCAGGAGGTTTACCTGGTTTTAGGATTAGGATAATAACCGCGGTTTTCCATTGAAGAGGAAAGTGAGAGAGTTTTATGATTGCGTTTAATATGCGCGTGAGGTGTATAATAGCTTTTTTAGGTAGCTGCAGAGCTACTTCTGCCGTAATTAAGTCCAGACCGGGAAATTTTTTGGGGCGAAATACTCGTAGTTCTAGGTAGTAATGAATTTCACTCGGCGAACCAGGTTTTTGAGCTAGATAAAGTGGAAATGGGATAGTAAGTGAGTTCACAATATAATCTTCAAATATATTATTGACAATGTCGTGATGGGGTTGGAAGACTTTAAGGAGATGAGATCGAAAAAGTTCAGACTTTTCCGCATCAGTTTTGCACCAAGTATCATCTAATCTTTTTATGGGGAGTTTGTGTTCTTTTGTTTCAAACAGCTACGAGTTGCTCTCCACAGAGAACCATTTTGCGATGTAAGCGAAGAAACCCAAGAACTGAAATTATCATTTCTTAGTTGTTTTAAAATTCGTTTGATCGAAGAAGCAAGGTTGTTGAATGATTGTTTATCAGACGGGAGACGGGTGCGTTGCCAGAGGGATCTGGCACGTCGTTTTTTTGCTATGAGCTCACAGACATGATTAGGAATTGGGAAGGAGTTTGGGGCTTTCCATGGTTTTTTAATAGTGGAACTCCAAGCAGCTGTTTGGATTATTTCCGTAAAATGTTCAACCGCGTTTTCAAGTTCGTTTGGACACTTAAGTCGGGTTTTTAGGTTGATGTTTTGTTCAATTATTTCGCGGAATTTATTCCAGTCCGTAATACCATCCGTAAGGCAAGCTTGTCGGAGCCGTATGGGAGGTTGAGTATCTAGAGATAGAAGGACTGAAGTATGGTCTAAGAATAGTTCTAAATAGTTATTTATGACATTTTGTAAACTCCTAGGGATATTTACTACAAATATGTCTAAGATATCTGGGCGTTTTTTTATAGACGTTGGCCAGTAAGTTGGATCGGGGGGAGCTAATATGGTAAAATTTTTTCGGTTAACTATTTGAAGTAAAGTACGTCCTTTTGGGTTAGACGTGTGGCAGCCCAAGGATTGGTTTTTGGCATTTAGGTCCCCACTGACTATAAAATAGTGACCTAAATAGTTAAAAAAGTTTTCGTACTGTTGTGGCGTAATATTGTGTTTGGGTGGACAGTATGTTGCGGCAATAGTAATTGGAATGTAATTTAATTTTATTGACAAAATGGCAGCTTGCAGGTAGTTTTCTTGTATACTAGGAAAGGTGGTATATAGTAGTGAGGATTTTATAATAATTGCGGCACCAGCGTGGGAGGTGTTGTCTGGATGGTTTGAGGTGATTACATTATAACCAGGTATTGAAAATTTAGTATTTGTAGTAAAATGCGTTTCGGAGATTAAGGCTAAGTCTATTCTTTTTTCATTAAGTGTTAATATAAGTTCGTTTCTATGATTTGTTAATCCATTGGCGTTCCACATAAGGATGGCTAAAGAATGAGAAGTAAATGAGTTATTTAACATTTTGACTTAATAGACTGTTAAGAACTGTGGTAAGTAAAGATAGTAGTGGGTTTATGAGTGATTTAAACTTATTGAGAAAGTTAAAAAGTGCATTTTCATTTATAGACTTATTTGGTATTTGGGATGAATTATTAGGGGAGGTAGCCTGTGCGTATGTATAGCTGGGTTTTTGTGGTATGAACGTGTTGGCAGTGGGCTGTTGGGTGGCTTCACAATCGGTATTTTTAACGTTAACATTATTAACATTTATAACATTATTTTTATTTGTATAGTTACTATTTTTATTTGAAGTAGGCTTACGAAGTTGTTGGAGATTTTTATATACTTGACAGCCCTTGTAGTTTGCTGGATGATTACCCATACAGAGAGCACATTTAGCCGGCAAGTCCCTGGTTTTGACACAGTAGGTAGTTGGATGTTCTTCGCCACAGCGGACACACCTTGGTGTGTAGGAGCAATATTTTCTTGAGTGGCCATAATCTTGGCAGTTCATGCATTGGATTATGTCTGTTCGTTTGTGTGGTTCTTCTATTTTTACTTTAGTGTGGAGAAGTGACGTTACACTGAATATATCAGTATTACTTGTCGCTGGTTCAAGGTCGACAAAAAATATAGGAAGATTGATTTTTGTTGTTTTATGACGAACATTTGTTACTTGGCGTACAGAAAATCCAATTTCCTCGATAGCGATTCCGATCTCCACTGTTGGTGTGGTCGGGTGAAGGTTACGGATAACTATTCGATATGCTTTGTCATCCTGTGATTGGTAGGTATGGTATTGTGCATTTTTCCCTTTTAGGTAACGAATTGTTTCGCGGTAAAATTCAGGTTTGGTAGTTTGAATTTTTAAATTGATGGTAGACGATTTGAATGTGAAATTTTCTGAGCCGATTAAATTGATTAACTCCTTTCGAAAACCAGCAAAATCTAGTACACCTTTGACAATGATTGGAGGGGGAAGTTTTTGTTTGATATTTTGTGTTTCATCGATTTCAATGTTTATGTCATTTATTTGTGTGACATTTCCGTTTTCGGCGACATTTTGTTCATTTTGGCTATTATTTATTATAAGTGGAGCATATCTGTTAGCTGTAATGAACATTTTCTTGGTGTCCGGAGAGTCGGAAGCTGAATGATTACGTTTAGAGGTGTTTTTTGATTTTGGAGTTAAAAATCCGTCTTCATTAATTTCTTCGGAAGAAATATTGAAAGCGTCATTTGGCACGCTCTGTGAGTTGCTTGAGAGATTATTTAGATCGGAGTGAATAGTTTGATTATTTATATTTTTTTTGGAAGTGGATGGACTTTTGGAGTTCATTATAATATTACGGTTAGCGATATCTGAATTAGATAAGGCGCGTTGGCCGAACGTCGGTACTTGGCCACCGGCTGTTAGCCGGGGCTTCCCATTGGCCTTGGTCACTTTAACGCTGGTTAATTATTATTATTAGTTATTTTTAATTTACACTAGTAATTTAAGATGAATTTACTTAAGAATATTAGTACTTATAGAGTTATTTTTTTCCCGTTTAACCATGTAAAAATGAAAAACAAATATTTATATTTAACGTGTTAGAAGAAAAAAAACATAGGAAGAGATTTATACGCGTATGTGTCGAACGACGTGCGGAACGCGACTGAATTACAATATTAATATAAAAAATCAAACTCCATATTTTAATTACCAATAAATATAAATGTTAGGATTCATCATAATCACTCTCAACTGATCTACTTGTATTTTCAAATTCTATTTCTTCAAACTGATTGTAGAACCATATGTGTTCTGGTGGAACATATTTGTTTACTAAATCTTGTACATCTAATAGTTTTGCTTTCTTTATTTGGAGGTTTCTGAAATAAAGTGTTGGGACATTCTCCATTGGGTATTTAAAATTATTTTTAGATTTTTCAAGTACAAAATGTTCAGTTCCTGTTGAATTAGCTATTGTGTTACAGTATAATCCTTCTTTAATATACTTCATTTGACGATATGCTATAATAGTAAACTTAGCTTTACTTGAGTTAGTTATGTATTTTTTAAAATAAGGTTTTAAATATTCTGAAAAGTTGTATATAATTTTCTGTGATTACATACATTGATTTACATTACATTTACTTACGTTGATTACATTAAACCGTTTGACACAAGTTTGTTTTACCATTTCTTGGTAAATACTTGGAATATATACTCTCTCAATTTTTCTTTTATTTTGCTCTATACGGCCAAAACAGCGATCGCATGGCAAGAAACTGTGACCCGGCTCCGGGTACTGTTGAAAAATCATTTTTAAACCAAATGCATTTGATTGAATGGTAGCATATAAGTAATGAATCAAAGCAGTGTTTTTATTTTGGGAGCTACAATTATCCGCGAAAAGATATAATGATTGAACGCCTTGGTGTAATAAATTTTCTAAGTAATAATGTATAAAACTTATAACTTCGTTCTGCCCTTTCCTACCGACAGATTCGTCGTACATAAAAAAATATGATTGGCCAGTTTTTCCTGAATGAATGCAAAAGTAGTAACACCATATTTGTCTTTTGTAAAAAACGTCACCAGTTGGTATATGCTGTAATGGCATATTTTGTTGGAAATCAAATGAAAGAACTTCAATAACAGGATTTGTCTTAGCTTCATTAGTTATTTTTTTAAGATCAGAATAAAAAATCGCAGCTTTATCTATGTGTAATTTTTTTTCATTTTGTAGATTTCTTTTAATTAAATCGTTTTTCTCGGCATTTATTAAATTTTGTAGTCTGTCACACGTTTGGCAAGTATCTGTTTTTGGCGACGCAAATGATAAGTTAAAATTATTATTAAAATATTGACAGTAAAAATCATATTTAAGGTGGTTCCAGTCGGGTAAAAAAATATCGTTTTTAGACCTTCCGCTGCGACTAAATTGTGAGAGTTTGGCTGATCCGATTTTAATTCTGTAAAAACCTCAAGATAGCTTAACATCTCCTTTAGGTTTTAATCGAGGCGTTTTTCGAAATACAAATTTTTTAGTTAGATATAACAAACCAAAATTTTTAAATTTTTAACATTTTATACTTGCGTATATCTAATGCGGAAATGCATGTAATGAAAAACGCCTCGATTAAAACCTAAATGAGATGTTAAGCTATCTTGAGGTTTTTACAGAATTTAAATCGGATCAGCCAAACTCTCACAATTTTGTCACAGCGGAAACATGTTTTTGTCCATATTTTATTTTTTAAGCGGCCGTATTTTGTAATCATTGACATGTGCATGCGTGTACGAGAACGTTGTGGTTAAAGAGAACACCCCACCTAAATACGCACACTCACACGCATATAGAGTAAAGACACATTTTTATGTAGCAGGTAGACTAGGAAACCAATATTATTATAGACAGGCGCGGACTGGCCCACTGGCCTACTGGCCCTCGTATTACGGGGCCCTTCATCAATAAGCCTTAAGAAACCATAATACATATTTAGAACAATCAACTATAATTTCTTAATTTAACAATGAGTAGGAGTAGGTGCTAGGTAGTAGTAATATGCACTATAATCGAAAATCGATAATCCGTGATAAATGATAATATATTGTACAATTGGATTTTGGTATAATGATTCTTACTATATGGTTTTTACAGTGTTCTTCTCTTTTCTATGATTGCCGATTGGTATTATAAAATATAGATTAAACAATATCAAATTATAAAAAGATGAGCAGATACTCCTGCCGCACAGGATACAGGTGTGAGAATCATAGCGTTTAATTTTAATTAGAATATTAATGCAATGATAAACCATTGCATTCGAAAATACGATTCTGAGCGAAGTTCAGTCAGATTATAATTTTCGTTTGAACTAAAAATATCAATTTAAAACAGATATAAAAAAAAAATTGAGATTAGGGATTTTTCTAATATTTTAGTATGATGTTAAGTAATATTTAAGTATACTTCAGTATTTCAGTAAAATTTTCAGACCCTAATACCAAAAATTGCCAATTTTATTAAACATTATAACGAGAATTTTACGAAATATTCAATGTCCAATATTTTGTAGAAAAATGAAGGTAACGGTTCCAAAATTTTACCACATATATATAATAGCTATGTGAACACCCAAAAAAAGTTTCAAGTCTCTATCTTAAAAATTGCCCGAGTTATCGAGAAATATAGAAATTGAATTCTTCGAAAAATGCCGTTTTTTCGTCATTTTTTCTACCGCATAGGGTCAATTTTGAAAAATTCGAAAAATGACCTAAATAAAGTACCAACTACATCCACTTTTCTACCGGTAATATACCCTATTCGTGAAAATCGGAGCATTATTTCGGGTAGTATTTTTGTACAAAGACATAAAAAAAAAAAAATCACACATCATTATAAAACCAATACATTCTTCGCTTCGCTCAGAATCTAATAAACCAAATTTTATTTTTTTTATTTTTTAGATTCCGAGCGAAGATAGACCTGAAAATTTTTTTGGGTGTTCACATAGCTACTATATATATTTGGTAAAATTTTGGAACTGTTTAGTTAATTTTTCTTCAAAATATAGGACATTGAATATTTTTCGTATTGTGCGCAGCCGACACGTCTGACGAAAGTACGATGTGGCGATTCGTGATCGTCGAGATTGGTGTCGGGCTACTGAAGAGCCGGATAAAGAATAGGTATAGGATAATGAGTAATCACAGTAATTGTATAAAGAGCGGACTGTATATTGAAATGTTAACACAAACAAATTTATAAGTATGGGGACGGGGGGGTCAACTTATAAACTAAACAGGTGTATAAATAAAATATAATAATAATGAATAATAGTACAATGTAAATATATAGAAATCGAATAACAGTACGACCTGGTGTTGATGACTGCTGTGGTAATAGATGTGACGGTGAAAACAACGATGGTGAAAATACAATGTGAACTATGGACCGCTGGCTGCTACGAGCACGGTAATGTTTTGCTGCAACGAGCACTTAATACAGTTCGGCTGCGACGAGCACTTGAACACGATCAAAAAACGAGTCGAACGATATCGAAAAGGAAATATTTAGGTATGCGCACTAAACTTAAGGCGACGACCGGTAACAGCTTACGATACGTTAAAGCGGCGGACGAACGTGGATGTTACGGCGACGGCATAAAAAAAAAACACAACGGCGGCCAAAACCGAACAACGTATATTTTGCATATAGAGAAGGGAGCGGCGGAGTAGCGGGGGCGGCCGGCTGACACGACATAGATGTTATTGCTAAACAGCTGACGGTTGACCGGTAACGTGGTTTTGATAGTCGGCGGCGATGACCGACCCGTGATGACGTAGAGGGGCAAGGACGTTAGGCTAGCATATGATACGTCGGCTGGCGCTCTCTATCCGCACCGAACACGTATAATTCTCGTTTTAGAATGATTTACTATGATGTGATTTTTTTTTTTTATTATTATTCTACAGACACTTTTTACTACCCGAAATAATGCTCCGATTTTCACGAATAGGATATGTTTCCGGTTGGAAAGTGGATCTAGTTGGTACTTTATTTAGGTCATTTTTTCAATATCTCAAAATTGACCCTAAGCGGTAGAAAAAACGATGATAAAACGACGAAAAAACGGAATTTTTCACGAAAACTGAAATTTTGACGAATTCGATTTTAATATTTATTGACGATAAAACGGTCAATTTTGAAGTTTGAGACTAGAAAATTGTATAGGGTGTTTATTTATATACTACATGTGTACCTATATGGTTCCTATATGTTATATGGGTGATAAAATTTTAAGTAATTGGTGAAATTAATGTTCATGTCTGTAGCCGAGTGATCGTCAATTTTGACGAGAGGATAACTGCCTACCGAAAGCTTTTGCGAGGCCTAGGCCCAGGACAACCCTTTTACATTATTTTTTTCTAATATGTATTATCAATATAATATATTTTACTCAACATATACTTAATATTATAATATAATGATAAACCATTGCATTAGAAAAACGATTCTGAGCGAAGTTCAGTCAAATAATGTAAAATATAACTGTAAATTTACAATAGGTAGGTAATTATCATAGTGTTAAATAATAATGACTTGAATACAGGCGCGGATCCAAAAAATTTCCAGAAATTTTCATAGAGTTATCTAACGCAGGGGCGGCCAAACTTTTTTTGGTCACGATCTACTAAAAATATACTTCACTTTTGAGGATCGACTTTTATAGAAAATTTTTATATTATTGAATAAATATAATTGGTTTAGTAAAAATTAATTATTGTTTATCAATTTCAAGTTTTAATTTTTCTAATTGCTTTTTAAGTACTTTAGTTTTAGGAGGGAAATCAATATCAAATTTTGAATGCGTAGTTCTAAAATGTCTTTCTAGATTACCTTTTTTTGTTGTGGTTATTGTTATTTGACATATCAAACATATGCACTTGTCTATCAACATTGTAAAAAAAAATCCATTTCCCATTCTTGATGAAAATGATAAATTTTTTATGTGCACTCGTAATTATAAATTTTAAATACAACAGACACCAACAGAACATGGTGAAATGAATATTCGTGAACGATAAACATTTGACACGAAACCAGATTAAAATTAAACAGATAGAACTTATCGACAATTCGATAACAATTCGTGCGCGTGTTCCTAAAAATAAATTCTAACACGATCGACTTTGAAATCGTCCGCGATCGACCGTTTGGCCGCCCCTGATCTAACGTAAATATATATTTTGGAGTTAAAATATACAAGTCTCTAAATTAGAAGGGGACCAAATGTCTAATTACAGGTAATTTTAAGGATTCGGTATAAATTTTTGATCAGAGACTACAAATCTAAGCAACCAAAAATTCAAATGATAAATTATGTCTATTTGTTGAGACACATAAAACACGTTAAAAATATAGATAGGTAGTTATGTATGAATTATGAACACAAAAATGATTTTGATGGATATTGGAAATATTTTCATTTGACCTTGTATTACACAATACAAACATTTTCGAGACTGCGAATCGCGCGAGTGCGGAAAACTGATCTTTTACTTAGACATAGACCGTAACCACATTTTATTCTATTAATTTCTACTTATATTAATTGTACATGGATACGATAATACGATATACGCCAGATACGGTATACAAGTATATTTATTGTAATAATATTATGTAGTGGCAGCTGTTCGCACGGTTTTAGTGAGGGTCGCGGGGTACGGTACGTAGCTCACTCACACTAATGTTCATTTACTTTGCACACATAGACATTGTTCTTTACATGAAGTATAATAATTGCCTATACAAAACTCCTTAGAAAATGACCGACTTGAACCACCTTAACAATTGGTTGTAATTGTTCACCGCGACTTTTTTTCTCTAAAAAATCGTGTTCATATTTCTCTAAATACATTCGATAAATTTTTTTTACACTTAACTCGGGTGATAAAATAAATATCATCTTTGAATATTGTCGTTTCGACTATAGTGAGAAATACATTTAGGAAAGCTATTAATGTGACTTCTTATTTGAAATATAACTTGATCGGAAATTTGATTTGCACGATTCAAATGTTTACCTCTTAAATCTTTCGGGCTCGGATTATTCGATTTAATACTAGAAATAATTCGTTCGATTATTGCTTTTCCTATTCCAAATAATGAACAAAAAGCTATTTTACAGACTATAGTTTCATTAATTCCATCAATTCGAATTTTATAAACACAACTATAAGATCTATTTGATTTTGTATTATTTCTTGGTCTACGCCTAGACACGTCATTAAGAGAAATGAGACCTCCCAAAAATGTGTCTTGTTTCTCTTTGTCGCCTATAGTATTAAAAATGTTTAAAATCAATAGTTTTTGTTCGTCTGTAAATTTTGAAAAACACTTAAGTTTACATTTACAGTCTGGACCAGTCTCACGTTTTTTAATTATTTTATTTCTTAAACTAATTGTTTCGTTACCTTGTGTTCTTTGTACTATTACAATGTTTCTTTTCCAACGTAATGGAGACTTCTTTCTTTTTTTGCCTGTTAATGTTGATTCATTTGTATCATCATATTCATTATCTGTTTCCAAGTGATTGCCTTCATCAATTATTGAGACTATTGGTGCGTCATCTTCAGAATCACTTTTAGTTAGAGGTAATATACCGTCTAATGAATTATCGTTTAATATATAGTCAGGGTCTAATGTATCATCGTCCACATCAGAGAAATCGAAGGAACAATTTAAAACGTCATTTATTTGATTTTCGTCCATATTATTGAAAAAAAAAACTAATTATTTAAATAAATTTACGAGTATATTACACACAGCATTTAATAAAAATAAAAAAAGGCAAAATTAAACACGATAAAGAAATAACAAATAAATTAATAATTGATAATATACCATGTGCTAATAAAGAATGACCACATTTGGGACAAAAACCAGACAAAGAAAACAAGATAAGTCCATTATTATTATAATTTTATAACTAATAATCGGATATATCTGGTTGTTGCACCGAAATGTAAAGAATTTTCAGCTGTATAATATTCCGTTAAAACCTCATTTTTCAAAAAAATGGACTTATCTGGTTGTTGCACCGAACCCTTCAATTATTATGTTTAACGGTGAAATATCGGTCTACAAGATAAGATTTTAAAATGAGGAAATAAGGAGCAGATAGAAACGATTTTAATTGATATTAAACAATAGTCCATCATGCCAAACACGATCAAATGCTTGCGCGATATCAAGGAATACACCTGGACAGTGTTCTTTTTTTCAAATGATGATGAAATTTTATCGTTGATTCTATGTATTTGGTGAATTGTCGAGTAATCAGATCGGAATCCAAATTGAGTGTTAGGGATGATATTTTTTTCTTTAACAATAGGGGTTATTCTTTTAAGAAGTAATTTTTCGAAAAGTTTCCCTAACGTTGGTAGTAAACTTTTGGGCAGTATGAAGTTACTAAATACTTTGTTTTTTCTGGCTTAGCAATTAATATTATTGTTGAAAATTCCCATATTGGGGGAATGTATGATAACCTGAGCATTGTATTGTATATGTGAGTCAGAAGAAGGATGGTTTTGTTTGTTAGTTTTTTGAGTATTTTGTTATTAATTTGATCATATCCTGGAGATTTGTTGTTGTATAGTTTAATAATATATGACTTCATTTCTTGTGGTGTAATTGGGTTAGCTGGTAGTGACATAGGTAGCGGACATTTAAGAAAAGTTTGAACATTTTCTATGTGTTTTGTATCTGAGTGAGGTTGGAACGTTTTTGAAAGGTGGTTGCCGAATAAATTGGCTTTTTCACTGTCGGTTATGGCCAAAGTGTTGTAAGGATTTGTTAATGGGGGGACAATGTCTTTTCCTTTAGTTTTACTTTTTATTGATTTCCATAAGGAACCATTAGCTGGTGTAAGTGACGATAAAAAAGAATGAAATTGATTAGCTTTATAGGTTTGATTTCTTTTTTAAATTTATTTGTTAGTTTCTTAAATTCATGTTTGTGAACTGGGAAATGCCAAATTATTGTAACTTGACTTTTATTTGTTAATTAATTCATTTAAATTTTGGGGTAAATAAGTGTAATGGTGTGGTTTTATTGGAATATTTGTATTTGGTAGTGAAAAGGTTGAGTCGGATATCACTTTTTGGATAGTTGTAATAAAAAATTGTGAAGCGTTGTCTATGTTATCGTGAGATTTTAAACGTATATTTAAAGAAATGTGATCGTCTAATTTTTTTTTGAAATAAATTGAAATTAATTTGTCCAGAGTGCAGAGTGTTGTTAATGTTTTCTGGTTTGCCTCCTAAATGAAGTAGAATTGTAGATTGGTCATTTGACAATTCTTCAAGGTTTTTTATATTATTTATTTATTTATTAAAATATTTGTACGGGACAAGCCCAAGATAACAATTAAGTATTACATAATAGTCATAAAAGTATTCTTAAATTTAAATATTATATTAAATACAAAAAGGTAAAGTTATTATTTTATTGATTGTTAAAGGAGAATGAGGGGTCATTATTGGCGGTTCGCATAAGACGTGAAATAGGAGAATTATCTAAAAAGTTTGTAGAGGAAAGGGATACTTGAAACGGAGCGTGAAAACGAGTGGATCGGGGCGGGACTTTAATGTTGATAAGTGATAAGAGAGATGGAGAATCGACTCGACCAGAAAGGTGGTTGGACAAAAATGAAATATTACTCGCGTGTCTACGATAAGCGAGACTTGAAAGTCCAAGGATCTGCATGACTGGGGAGTAATCATGGGGGGCAGGGGATGCGGAGTCGGAAAGAAACTGTCCGGAGAAATTTTCTCTGGACTCTTTCTATCATAGCACTGGCAGAAGCAGAAGCAGGGTCCCA
>JAIUCT010006734.1:4059-27264 GCA_021307375.1 Tetraneura akinire
TTTTTTTTTTTTATTCTGAAGACATTTTTACTACCCGAAATAATTCTTCGATTATCACGAATAGGGAATGTTTCTGGTAGTAAAGTGGATCTAGTTGGTACTTTATTTAGGTCATTTTTCGAATGTCTCAAAATTGACCCTAAGCGGTAGAAAAAACTTCGAAAAAACGGCATTTTTCACGAAAATGAAATTTCGACGAATTCAATTCCTATATTTCACGATAACTCAGGCAATTTTTAAGATAGAGACTTGAAAATGTTTTTAAGTGTTCACATCGCTACTATATATATGGTAAAATTTTGGATTCGTTACGTTAATTTTTCCACAAAATATCGGACTTTGAATATTTCGTAAAATTCTCGTTTTTACGTATATATTACCATTGATTATAGAATAGACAGATAGCCCATGGTATAGGAATATTAGGCTACTAATATTATATTTATACGGGTTGCCAAGAGATGGCGTTATATGAATTTATTTTATATATTATTTTTGTATTTCCCATGATAGTGACAAATTACAATATATAATAGTATACGTATCTATATTATATTCTGTGGTATGGCATCACAATTATTATTAATTATTATTAACAACCTAGGTAGTCACAACCTAAAAAATATATATATTTATGAACGGCCAGAGGTACCCGACGTAGAGGCTGACTACCAGGGGCGGATAGGCTAAATTAATGTTACCGGGAAATGTATGGAAAGGGCCCAATGAAAATAAATTAAATACATTTTTACCATGCACGTATAATACATTTTTATATTTATAATTTATAAATGTAATTATTACTTAATGTTAAATAAAATAGTCAAAAGTTTAGATCATGTATTTATAAATCTACATTTGCATAATATGTTAAAATTATAATAATATGTCAGAATAATACAAATAATTAATAATTAATACTATTTAATATTGAAGAACTTTTTTAAGGAGATCACTTTTGGTTGAAATTGTGTTTATTATATGATTATTATCGAGATCCATTAGAATGTCTTTTTCCACAGTCATTAACATGAGTGTTTCGAGGTTCTGTTGACTTAAAGTACTACGAATTGATGTTTTCACATGTTTTAATTTAGAAAAAGTACGTTCACATGACACTTGGCTTACTGATAAAGTTAACAATAGTTTGTAAACCAAATAAAGTCCTGGATATGCATTGGTATACAGATTATAGCGAACCAATACAAAAAAACAGCAAATATGACACTTTTTCTCAGATGATTTACAACAAGAACTTTTTTGCGGTATGTCATCTAATATTTTTTCATCTATCAAACCAAAGTTTTCAATATCTTCTTCATCATAATTATTTTCAATATCGAAACTATTATTATATTTAGTGTTATAATATTCATCTGTTAAACTTTGTCTCAATGTTTCCCATTTTAAAGCAAAATCTTGCAATTCTTGCTGTAAAGATTGTAAAGTTATATCATTATTAAATTTTTTAATTATACTAAACACTTTTTCTAAAGAGTTTGGGGGTATTTGTCTTGAAATTTCTTTGAAATTTTGTGGATCTAAGCATGAAAAATCAGCGCAGAGTTGTCCGTGTTTTTCAAAGCGGATTTCCATACTATTAATAATTGTATCAATCATTGAATTATAAACATTACATTCATAACTATAAATAAGATTAGTGCTTTGTTCATCTTTAGATTCATAAGAGAATAAACATTTTTTTTTACGCTGGCGAACTTCTGGAAAACTGTCTTCTACAATTACATTACTTTCAAGTAACTCTAATTGTATATTGGCCCTTTGAACGAATTTATCTGCCGCTTCTTTGGTGATGGAAAAATCTCGAGATATATCTTTAATACTACGTATTGTATTAGTTACCATCCTATGAGCCTGTAATAAATCTAGACCTTGCGTCTGCAAATATTTTGATAAATGTGTAGTGTGTTTAAAGATACGTAAAAATGTTTGGGCCGTTAAAATAGTTTCGTATTTACAAAGAGATTCTAATAAACCTTTTGACTTATAGCGTATATCTGATTTAATATTAGAATTTGTGTATATTTCTTCTAGTGTTGTAATTAACTCAATATAAAGACTACTGTCTTGTTCATTAAAATGGCCAAATATTTTTGATAAAGCTATATCTTTTGCCCACCATCTAGTTTGTCCAATGGTACCAAGTCGTTTATTTGAACACTTTTCTAACCAAATATCCATTCTTTTGTATGACTCTCTAATAAATACAGCACAACTATTAAGTAAACCAAATAAAGATAATGCTTCTACTTTATTTTAAGTAACATCACATAAGACTAAATTTAAGACATGCGCATAGCACCAGACATGTATTTGAGTAGCCCCCGTTTCACTGAGTTTTGCCGAAAACCCTCTGTATTGGCCTTGCATATTGGCCGCTCCATCAGTTGAATTTCCCACGCAATTTAATAAATCAATATTTGCTGTTTTTAGAACATTCAGCAATAGTTCAACAAATGCTTCTCCAGTCGACGATTTACATTTTACCATAGCAATTAATCTTTCTTTTACACTAAATTTTGAAACATATCTTATTATTATTGAGCATTGATCACTTATTGAAGTATCTTGAGTTGTATCTAACTGAATTGAGTACATACCAGCCTCCATAACTTCTTTTGAAATACTAGATAGTAAATAGATAGAAGAACAAATATCCAATATATAACCTACGGTAGTCTTAGATAGAAATGTTAAGGTACCACCTCCTTGTTTAGAACCGGCATTATGACATAATTTATTTTTTTCGATTTAAGAATCAATATGTAATTTTAGAGTAGAGTCATATTTGCTTAATAAAATAACCATTTCAAGAAATGTGCCATGGTCTTTGGTATGGTCACTTAGTGTATACGCAGCTTCATTAAAACTTGTACCTCTATAACTAAGTCCACGTTTTCCTATCATTTTAATTATATCAATGATTCTTGTCAGTACCTGTCTCTTTTCTTCTACTTGCTTTTTTCTCAAATTACATTGGTCATATACAAGTAATTGATCAACCGAACCACTACAATTTTTCAAGAAGTATGCATCTACAATAACCATGTGTTTTACTCTTTTCATGCTCTTCTATACGTTGGTAAATATGACGCCAATCGCTTACGCCTAATGTAAATGTATTTTTGTCACAAACAGTTCCAAAAGCTAGGCATATACTACAAAATAAAGCTGAATGTTTTGAACTATAAGTTAACCAAATTCGTTTACTACCATCATTTCTATAGAATGCTCTTTTTGCTGTAAAAGAAATGTCAACATCTGGTTGAATTGGATGATACAACATAAATTGATTAATAAAATTATAGTTGGGCTTTCTAAAATAATCTATCTTATCAAATTCATTGTTATAATTTATCGGTGTTTCAATAATGATGTCATTATTTGTTTTCAATACACTCTGATCATTCTGACTAACTTCATTTTTATTTAAAATTTCAATTTCTAATCCAACTGTTTGATGTTCAATAGATAACGGTACGTTTTTGATATTATTAACATTTTGTTCGATATTTTCAGTTGTTTCAAAAGTTGATGAAAATTTAAAAAAATTATTTATTTTCTTACATGATTTTCCTTGTTCGATTAATAATTGTTTTTGTTTCACTAGTCGTTTTTCATGACCACTTTTAAATTTTTTAGATATTTTATGTTGTTTGTCATCCATATTATTTATTTATTTGATTAAATAGTATATATAATTAATTATAATAATGTAAAAATAACTCACTTGAAAACAAAAAACTGATCCTGCGGAAAAAAAATAAAAGCTTGTGGTTGTGGACGTGAGTTGCTCCAGTAACAAAATAATAGATTAAATATAAAATGGTTTGTTACGCAGTCGAATCATCAAATAAAATTATTGTTGACATCAGATAAAGGCCGACCACCACACGTCGCCGTTGATGCTAGAACATACTAATGTAATCTATGCGGGACTATACGTGCCATTATTGTTATTTTTAGTATTTAGTTTAATTTTAATTATCCATAAAATTATTATTTATTAGGAAATATTACATATTGGTACAGCCTTGTGTATATTCATACTTATTAAATAGCGACAAGCGAAAGATATAATTCTGTATATATTTATATTAAAAAAAAAGCCTCATGAGATCAGAGCCTACCGGGATTTGCCCGGTATTCTGGTGGGCCTATCCGCCCCTGACCAATAACCAGTAAGTCAGTAACAGTACAAAATACAAATGAACAAATTACATTGTTTTATTATAGGTAAGTCGTAAGTATGTAATAATATTAAATCTGAAAATGTTCGTCAAGAATAAGAATAATTTTCTTTTTTTTTTAAATAAATATAATATTAATATATTTATATTTATTACCGCTATTTTAATTTAAATTTTGAAAATCTGACTTTAATCCGAAATCTGTACGTGGTCTTTCTCTTTTAAATAAAAAAAACAAAAATCTAAATCTAACCATTTTAGGCGTGAGTGTTCTTCCCGTAAGGTATGTTGTTGTATATGTTTTATATATAAAAACCATCTCGATACTGGGCTGTCCGGGCAGCGTATTACCGAAGGCTAACCGATTTGGGGCATAGTCGCCCGAAATCGGTTAGATAACGTAAGAACGTACGGTACTACATACCCTATACGATTGTGGGCATTTTATATTTTCATCGTTATTTTTAACAAATAAAATTAATAATATTAGGTAATCATTATTTACTTTATTGTTTATTACTTTATTTATTTAATTAAAATAAATATAAATTTGTATACATTTATTTTATACATAAATATTAATAACACAAAATAATGCTTGTTTAATATTTTTCTTTTGCGAAATACTGATGACATTTAATAGGATTAAGAATATATTAAATGTGTATAATCTATAGATATATAGTACCTATATAGGTACACTTGTAAAAACCATTGATATATACCTACTTTAGAGTAGAGATAAAGTCTATTATTAGTTATTAATCATGTTATACAATACAATAGTGTGGCTACATTTTATTGACTACATTTTGGTATTTCACAATATATAACTATCCATTAGTAGGTAGGTATTGTTGATTGAAGTAAAAGAATTTTCGTGATTATTATATGTTGTGTACTTAAATTATTTTAATAATTTATATTATATTTTTATATTTATATTATTAAATTAATATTTAATTTATTTAATATATTTGTGATTTATAATTATTAAACTATGGAAAATTATATAAGAGACATTTTTAAAATATTTTAAAATATATTTAAATAAATAAACAATAAAGTAAATAATGATTACCTAATATTATTAATTTTATTTGTTAAAAATAACGATGAAAATATAAAATGCCCACAATCGTATAGAGTATGTAGTACCGTACGTTCTTACGTTATCTAACCGATTTCGGGCGACTATGCCCCAAATGGGTTAGCCTTCGGTAATACGCGTCCGGGCACCTTAAATAAAACATAATTATGTTAAAATTATATTCCATATAAAATACTCATTTCCCCAAGAATTTGAATATAGTATTTCCCAGTTATTTGATCTTGTTGACAGTATAACTAAATAAGAGTGACGACTAATGGATACGGTCCATAGGTCATATGGATACGGGTTTAAACTTTAAATTGTATAAATAATTTATTTTCATAACTAACGATTATAATTTACATTCTACAACACAACTACGTAATCTACAATAGAGACAAGAATTCCACGCGCGTCAATTTAATTTAAAAAATGGCAACTGTAAGTACATATTATGTAATTACCTATTAGGATTTAATTGAATAAAAGCATTATTAGTATATTCGTATGTTTAATAAATATTTTTAAAAAATTGAATTTTATTTATTTTTATTGACATTACATTAAAGTGCAGTTAAAAAAAAATTACACTTATTATTTATTAAACTATTTAATTTTAACATAATACTCAGTTTCAAATTAAAAGTAAAATAATTGTAAAAAGGTTTAATTAAATAATTAATATAATTTTATGGAAATAATGCATTGATAAATATTTTTGAATTTTTCTTCTTCCAAGTTGTATAAAATTTAGACTTTATAATTAATTTTTATTTTTTATTTAGATTAACTACACTATAAATGTTACGGGGGACGGCGCCACCGGTATTGTAATGGATGGCCGTGGCCGTAGATGTAGAGGTGGTCGAGGCGCGTTCAACCGATTCTTCCCCTACGCCTTTTCAGGAAGTATGTATTATTTAGATTAATTATTTTTTATACAAATAAATGCAATAACAATAATTGCGTTAAAATTTTAGAATGCAATAAATGTGGCATTTGGGGGGGGGGGGCACTGTCGCGTTGAATGCCCCAACAGTGGAGGCGGCGACGGCAGCGACGACGCCAAATAGTCCAGTGGCGGCGACGGCCAACAGTTCAGGGGCGGCAGCGGCTCCGGTGACGGCGACGAGGAATTAAAATTTAAAAATAAAATAATTTAATATTAAATTCTAATAGTTTTTTCTATATATAAAACTAGTAGGGATATCCTAAAATATTTCTTTGTTTTCCTCTAAGAATATTAAAATTGATAATGAGTATTTAAGCATGGGTTTTTGCAGTTGTGCTGAGTTTTTTTTGGAATGCGATAGGACCTTAATTTTTTAAAGGGTCGTTTATACAGTATTTCGTAAACTATAAGGTGTTTGTTAACAAGACCAAATGCACAGTGGCGTATTTTGGTGGAGTGTCCACAGTGTCTGGACAACCCCAAACCAAAAATCAAAAATTGAATATGTATTGCATTTTTCGATAAATTTTGAAGGGATTTGTAAACAATATTATGTGATTCATTATGAACCATTATAATATTACACAAAGTCATAAACTGTTATACATATAGCAAAACTGGTATTGAATGTAATAAACAAAATATTTAGTAATAATTGGTAAATAATTATTGTGACCGAAGATGGTAACTAATCTGCATTATTATGTTCTAATAATATTATCCTATTACAGTATTAAATGCAATATAATATATTTTATTATGCAGCTCCATGTTTGTATGTTACTTGTTTTTCCAGCGGTATTTGTGTATATTTAGATATTAATATATTGCAGTGACATTTCTTTTATATATTTTATGTATAAATATGTTGGATCTAAAATGTCCATATATGGTTTGGCCAAGTAAGAGATTCACAGAAATGAACAAATTATACTGATGTTTAGAAGAAATTGAGTTTAAAAAAAATGAGTTGAATTTATTATTTAAATTAATTTATATAATACTTAATATGTATTCATTTTTAATATCGTACCACAAGAAGTAGGTACCTAAAATTTTGTCAGGTAATTCTCCTCTATACGTTTCAATTCAATTTATTAATAATTAGTAAATATTATTTTACGATTGCATTAATATATTAGTATATTACGCAGTAGTATTATTATAGTACGAAAAATTATGTTTCGATTGATACCACTTTAGAAAAAATCCAAGAAGGTGTTCACGGTCTACTTTGCACTCGAAGTTCGAGTATTGTAAATTTTTGTAGCTCTTCGTGTTATAATGTATTAAATGAATATGTAGATTTATATATTATAATATTAATTTACAATTGATTAAACTGTCATTTTATTACGAAATTATATATTTATAACTAATATTTACATCACAATTTTATTTCATAAATAATATATAATATTATAATTTCATTTTAATGTTTTCTTCTTGTTTTGTCAGTTTATTGTTCACCTGTGGACAATAAACATAATGTTAAATTGAGTGCCTTATAATTTTAGGGGTATGCAACATAATGTACATATCGATGGTTCACAAGCCAACTGTCGTAACTAGTGATAGGCACTACCGAATAATATTAATAATCGACTAATAGTTATATTTTAATCAAAAAACCGACTAACAGTTGGTTAAAATTACCATGACCAACTAACAACAAACGGCTTAATGATTAACACTATCGAAAAACGACTAACGACTAATAACTATCGAAAAACAACTAACGACTAATAACTATCGGAAAACAATTAACGACTGATAACTATCGAAAAACAACTAACGAATGATAACTATAGAAAAATGACTAACGGCTAATGACTATCGAAAAACGACTAACGACTTATGACTATCAAAATGTCTAACTAATAAAAACCGACTAAATAACTAAAGATATAGTTCATTAGGTTAATACAAAATGACATAGTTATATTATTAATATTAATTTAAATTAAATTAATATAAAAATTTCTATACTAATTCTTTTAAATTTTTTTTTAAAAAAATTAATGCATCTAAATTTTTTGGATCCAGCCGATTTCTTTTGGCACTCATTATTTCCCCTACCTTCGAAAAAATTCTTTCTGAAGAAACCGAAGTCGCTGGAATTATAGCATATTTCACAGCTATTTTAAATAATCCCGAAGCAAATGGTGTTCCAGAAATCTAGCGGAATACTCAGGGGGTGGCTATAATGCATTATACATGAAGCATTTAAATGGACTTCTTTCAGTGTGACCAGATAAGAGAAATAAAAATTCTCAAAATATAATGTTTGCTAAAAATTCGAAAAATGACCTAAATAAAGTACCTACCAACTACATCGACTTTCCTACCGGAAACATATGCTATTCGTGATAATCGGAGCATTATTTGGTGTAGTAAAAGTGTTTTCATAAAAAAAGAAAAAAAGATATCATTGTAAAACCAATACATTCTTCGCTACGCTCAAAAGTCAGAAATCAGAATCTAAAATACAATTTATCCACTTATTTTTTCGTAATTTTTATCACTAAATTTATCATTATTCACAACACTACAATAATTTTTTTCGTAACAATAGCACTCGATAATTTTTTATTGACCGTGTGGTCACACTGCAAAAAGTCCATTTAAATGCTTCATTCAGTATATAGGAAAACTACGTATAATATAGTGTTATGGCCTCTCTATATATTCTTACTCAATGGGAATACTCGTGCGGCGTTTTTCATGAGGAAGGCTATATATTGATTTATAAGTGTTTGAGCGGTTGTTGTTGACGTTAAAGTTGTCCTTTCCTCTTCTACTTCTGTTGCTAAAAATGCCCATAAGTCAGAGCATTCATTTTCTTGGGATTCGTGATTTAATCTGAGTGCTGAATGCTCACGGACCACGAGTGAGCGATTACCAAAAGAGACCAAATAAAATAAAGATGGACAGAAATAACTATTTTTTTTCTATAAATAGTCTGATAAATAATTATAGGCATCTATATTGTTCTATTTATATATTTACGGCAGGTCCTACATTTTACACCATAACTAGTGACTTAGAATATTTTATTATATTTCATAAGATAGTTGATGTCTTGATAATTTACTGTGGGTGTTAAAAGTGAGTGTTGTTTGTACTTTATTTAGGTCATTTTTCGAATTTCTCAAAATTGACCCTAAACGGTAGAAAAAATGACGAAAAAACGCCATTTTTCACTATAACTGGAATTTCGACGAATTCGATTTCAATATTACACGATCACTTGGGTAATTTAGACGTTAGAGACTTGAATTTTTTATTGAGTGTTTCAGAAATTCAGTACCTACACATACAATAACAATCGACACAATTATAAAATGCCGTTTTCATGGCAAAATATTAATTATTATTTTATTTAAAATTGGTTTTATATATAATTGAAATTTTTTTTTACTAACAAAAAGTATATAATTTTGTAACCCTGAGTAGCATCCAAAAACTATTTTATATATTGTATTAAATTATACACCACTTTTAAAAATTTTAAGAGGCATGTCATTTTATCTCTGAATTGTTGTAATATAATCGATTTTTCGCAACGTTTTTAATCGACTATAATTTTTGAATGAAAAATAACTTATATTGTATAAATAATTTTTTAAAAAATAGGAATTAAATATATTAAGACATGACCTTATATTTAAATTTAATATGACATCCTGAATAATAAATGTTTGTGATACACCATGAGAATTAAGACAAGACGTTGAAGGTGTGATGTTCTGACAAGGCCAAATTTTCCGCGAAATACAGAATAGATGTCACAACTTCGAAAATAACCAAAGGTTTATCACGGCATATTTTTTTTTTTTACTAACACACATTTGTTTTCAGCGATAAATATAACTTATCTACCAAAATTTAAAATTTTTTAAAGTAAATCTGAGGGCAGATTTTCAATGACGAGTAGGGTAGTTGTAACGGTTGCATTTATACCCGAGTCGTCATTTTATGTCGCCTCAGCATTATTTACGTGTTAGGCCAGACACCGGTGAGCTGAGTGCGATAAATAATTAACCAGTCGAGTTTCAATAGCCAAACCGAACAAGTCGAGTTTCAATAGCCGAACCGTCTTGTCGAGTCTAATAGTGAAAACATACCGCCTTGATTATATATTTATTTATATATTAATTTGTTCATCTCAACTATAGAAGCTCGCACTCCGCTACACCTGTGATCTACAATAAACTACCCTCCAAGATCAGGGTTACTCAGCTGATAGTGTATTTGTATTTATTATATTTGTTTTCGTATAGTAATATATTAAGTTTATGTTCGTTGCTAAATTATGTGTGAGATATTGAACGCAGGTCATAAGTTTCTAGGACCTGTATAATATAAATAAGAAACCTTTGTTTTATATCGGTCTAACGACCCGGTTCAAAAAGCCGGTTAGTGTAGTAGGAAATAACCAGCCGACTGCTCCTTAACTTGATAGGATTTGATAGGAAACAGTGAAACACTGAACGACACCTTGTACAGTGAGGTACGTGGCGTGTAACATTACAATGTTAAGTACCTATCTAATATGTAAACATACTTCAGTCTAATTTCCACACTTTAATTTCAAAAATTTCCAATTTAAACATTATATATACATAAAAACAAGAATTACACGAAATATACAAAGTCCTATATTTTGTAGAAAAATTAACGGAACGGTTCCAAAATTTTACCACATACATATATTATAGCAGTAGTTCTCAACCTTTTTGCAGTCGCGGACCACAAAATGGCTTATTAGTTAGGACCACGGACCATTTTAGGTTTTAATTAAACAAATTAATTTTTCTAGTTTTGATTGCAAGATTTAAGTATTATATTTCTAATTAATTGTTAATAATATTTTTATAAATCAAATATTACACTTTAATGAATACATTTTTAATTAATTTTTAACAATATATTTATAAATAAAATATTACATATTAAAGATAGCGTTGTGCTTGTTTTGTTTTGACAATTTTATCGAATATTGGTTCCACTGTAGTTTTCAAAGCCACACCTAAACTATGTGTGGCATCGAGCCTATTTCTAGTTTTGGTTTTTATGTGGATCATTCCGGAAAATCCAGCTTCACACAGATATGTCGAAGAAAATGGAAGAAGAATTTTTATTGTCTTTTCGAAAAGCACGTAAAGGTGCGTCCACACTTGAGCGTCCACACATCACCCCGTGCGTCGTACAAATTTACATCGTTTGGACGGTATTCCGAGCACGCGCGAGTATTCCCGACACACAGCGAACGCGATGCAATTGTCGTCGGTAAATTATAATTGCTCAAAGACATAATTGCCGGACGCACTGCTCTGTTAGGACGGAAAAAGTTAACCAACGCAACATTTATACGTGCTACTGTGATAGTTAGTGTTTTAGTTACATTTTTTTTTTTTTTTTTAAAAAAAGAAAATTAAAATGGAGTGGAGCAACGATGAATGTATTCAGTTGATTCAAGAATATAAACTAGAAGAAGTGTTATGGAACCCAAAACATATTTTATTTTTCAAAAAATAAAAAACAAGATGCATGGGAAAAAATTTCCAAACACGTACACAGAAATCAAGAAGAAATTAAAAAAAAAGCCTTAAGTTTATTAGGATCTTTTCGCCGAGAAAAGGCAAGAGGGAAGAAGACCATGGGGACGGGTACAGGTACGTAAAGCTCATGTTCAAACAAAACTAAATTATTTTCTTGAAGAGACATGATTTAAGGAGCAATTTAACTATTTTACTGTAAATAGCGTGAACGATATGCTCGCTAACAACAACTAAAATTCTGGAACGTGAATTTGGCGCACAAATATTTAGTTGTGCGAAGCAACGTCCAAACAAATCACACACAAGCATTCGTTTTCGCACACAGCGAGCACACATGCTCATCCCGTGCGTGCTCAAGTGTGGACGCACCTTAATACTCGTCCTTGAGTTCAATCCAGAATTTGGTTACAGACATTATTTTAAATTTAGATTCTAAACCAATATCTGATGATAACTTTTGAAAATAAATTTATTATGATGCAAAAAGAAATTGATTATTTAAAGTCCAATTATAATATTTCGGAACAATTTAAGATAATTAATAACCTAGATATTACAAATATTCCAAAAACGGCTAACGAATCTCTATTTGATATCACTACTAAATTAACCAAACTATTAGATATTGAAGTTAAAGAATTAGATATTTGCAAAATTTACCATATTAAAACTAAGAGTAATGATTCTAGCAGAATAGTTATTGAATTTAATAACATTAATAAAAAAGAAGAAATTCTATCGGCATTTAAATTAAAGTTCAAAACAAAACCAATGACAGCTAATAATATCCACACTTCATTCCATAACCGTAAAATCTACTTAAATCATCAACTATCTGCATACAATAGAAGTCTACTGTGGATGACAAAACAACTTGCAATTAACTATAATTACAAATATGTTTGGACAAATAACAGTGGTGTGTTCTTAAAGAAATCAGATGGAGATACTGGTATTAGAGTAAGTTCGGTATTGCAGTTACAGAATATTGATTTTACAAAAAAAGTTGATTGTTTATGGACAACAATAAATTAAAACCTGTTTAATTATTATTACATTACTACATTATCTTACTATTCTATTATATTAACTTTAATTAAGTTTTAACAACACGACTAATATAATACAATGGATAAGTTCAAAATAAATCATTTACTTAAAAGCGTTAATAGTTTAAATTATGTAAAAACTGTATCAGTAGAATGCGTTAATGAGGTTAGTTTAAATAATAACTCTATAAATATATTTTCTATGAATATTAGAAGTTTTAAAGCACACATTAATGAAATATTAATTCTACTAGAAGGTATTGAAAATGAATTTGACGTTATTGTACTCAGTGAGACTTGGTTAAAAGAAGATTACAATATAAAAATCAAAGGTTACCAAGTATTCCACTAGGCATTACTACTTGACGGAGTATCCGTACTAGTAAGCAATAACTGTGTATTAAATAATGTGGAAACACTAGTGATTAATGATTGTAATTCTATTAAAATTATTATTGATAAAAACCGTCATAATTTCACTGTTACTGGGGTTTATAGGTCGCAATGCCATAACAAAGACAAATTCATTACCTCATTAGGTCATTATCTCTCAAATGAAAATGTTATAGGTAATCATATTTATTGTAGTGACATTAATATTAATTTATTGGATGATTCAATTGAGTCTAATTTGTATGTTAATACAATAATACTTTAGCTAAATTTGGATATACTTCTGCCATAAACGATTACACTTGAATTACAGATAACTCTAAAACATGTATTGATCACATTTTCATTAACAATTATTGTAATATCGATAGCAACGAAATTATGAATTCAGATACATTAAAACCATATATTCTTAAAATTAGTATTACCGACCATTTTAGTACAATTATCACTATCAGAAAAGCAAACTGTAAGCCTACTAATAATGATAACTAATCTGTTGAACGTAAGCACATAAACTGGAATCAACTTAATCTATTAATTGCAAATGAAAATTGGAATAAATTATTCAAAATTAATGATATAAATACTATTGTTGAAAAATTTAACTTTACAATTAATAAATTTGTTTTGTCTTCCAGTAATATTCTAGTAAATAATAAAAACAAAAATAAAAAAATTAAACAATGGATAACAAAAGGGCTTATTACCTCAATCAGAAATAGAGAAAACTATACAATAAATTACGTAAACAGCCGTTTAATACTATTCTTAAACAAAAATATACTAATTATCGTAATATATTAAATAACATTATTAGATTAGCTAGGAATCTTCATTATGAACAATGTATTAATCTAGCAGGTAATGACTCTAAAAAAGTTTGGAATATAATAAAAGAAGCAGCTAATATTACTAAATGTAATAAAATATTAATTTCTAACTTAGAAGACAAAAATTGTATAAAATTAACTGAGAAAAAGTATATTGTGCGCGAGTTTAATACCTTCTTCTCTAATGTTGGTGCAGAAATATCTAAAAATATTAAAAATAGTAATTTAAAAAAAGTGCCATTTACTGATCTTAACAAAAACTGCCACATTGCAAATTCAATTTTTTTAAGACCAATTGAACCATCTGAAATTATAAATTTTATTAATAAATGCAAACAATCTAGTTCTTTCTGTAATAACTATTTAACAAATAATATTTTAAAAATGACAGTTAACTCTATATCTTTACATTTATCTTTAATATTCAATTTTTGCATTAATGAAGGCGTATTTCCAAACTCGTTCAAAGAATCAATAGTTATACCAATATTTAAAAATGGCGATAAAAATAAATGTTCAAATTATCGGCCAATAAGTCTTTCTCTTACAATATCCAAATTATTTGAAAAATGTTTAAAGGTAAGGATGTTACAATTCCTAGTAAAGCACAATTTTTTTCACAAACGCCAATTCGGCTTTAGGAACAATATGTCTACTAATAATGCATTATACTATACTACTAAATTTATTTATGAAAATATTGATGATAAACAAAATGTACATCGTATACAGGGTGATTTTTTTATCATGATCCAGCGAATAACTTTAAAAATATAAGTAGTTTTAAAAATTTTTTTTTTTAAATCATTACTACACATTTTGATCTATATTTTTTCATAGTTATAATATTTGTACCCTCATCCCTTATATGATAAAACAATATCAACTTTTAATTTTCAAATGGCAACATATGTTTTAAATAGTAAAATCTTAAAGAATGCATTTAAATAAAATTTTAGACGTGCAGTTTGTGGAAATCCGACTTATACTTCACGAGTAATTAACATTTGAAAGTATAGACGAGGGGAGTTCGCGGTAACATCAACAATAATCGACATATCGCATCGATAATAATTATATGATTTGAAATTTCGCAACATAATCGATATTTGGTTCAATATCAATTACCAACATCGATAATTTTATGTAAAGTGATAATAATTTTTATCTAAATAAGAAATTATTAAATTAACCTTACATCAATAGTTTAAGATTGGATGATTTTTTTACTGCTCGTGGAGTCATGTGTGTTTTACTTAATTTTAATTTTTTAATATAATCAAATGTTATGTTAATATGTTATAATGTTATAACTTACAAGTTATTCCCAAGTATTAATTACATAACATTTATAAATTGGTTTTTATTTAAAATATATTATTTGTATAAACGGAAAACTAAATAAATAATCAATTCAACAATTTTATTTTTATACATATTTAAAACATTTATTTATATTAAAAGTGCGCAAATACCAGATGAAAGTTTAGTATCTTACTAATTAATAAAGAAGAATCAAATACAGAAGTTATTGCAATTTTAATACCTATTTAGGTACCTATTAAACATCTCCAAAGGTTATTCATAATTATTAATTTTTTTGGTAAGTTTACCTTTAACCATTTACATTTTTAGTATTTATAAATTACTATTTTCTACGTCACGTTAATTTCTTACTTTATATTTTAGTTGGACAATACACATAAAATTGCTTTACTTTTGGCCATCAAGTTATTCTATGATGGATTGTCAACTGAATAAATTAAATATCTAATATAAACTTGGTCAAAACTATAAATTAACTGCAAATATAAAATGTATATTTCAATCAAGTATATCTGCAGGTTTGTTAATTTAATATTAAATATTTTTATCTATTAATTAATAATTTAACAAATTTGTTTTATATTAGAATGAAAATATTGGTTTTAAGCTGATGCAAGTTACACAAAAATATTTTAATAATATCAATGATACGAGTAAAATATTAAGTTCCATACATTATGTTTTTTCATTTAAATAATAATTAAAGAAAGGTGATAATTTTATTTTATATTGAGAAAATTAATTTTATATGGTAGGTATAAACAATTAAAAAAATTAAATTAAAAATTACTAATTCATTTTATTTATATATATATATATATAAAATAGTTACGTTATATAATTTATTAATTTGAATACTGTAAATTACTATCAAGTAATAATTTATAATGTAAATTTGTGTGTAGTTTTTTTAAATAATTTATATTAATTGTACCAAGATGGTGGGTATGTTGATTTTTGATATTTTCTACTAATTGTAGACCTAACCCAAATTTTGCAAAATTTTGCATTACGGAAATTGGGCCTTATATTAGTTTTTAAATATTGAGAATTGATTTACTCATTATCTTGGTTAAATTAATATATTAATTAAAACTTAGGGACCAGCAGGGGCGCCGATGTTTAGAAAATTACCTATGACCTATAAATTAATGAGTCATACCCACCCACCTATTTATAGTAATACCCCGTTGATTTAAAATATTAAATTTTTTAAATAGCATAGTTACTTATAATATTTAGATTATATGGTTACATATATAATGATTATATGATTATAGCCACCCACCATCTAATTTACCTATGACATTTGTCATAGATAAAACCAACTTTCGGCGCCCCTGGGGACCAGTAAACAAATGATGTATTATTATACTAGTAATCTACTTACTCTTTAATTATTAAAATCTTAATATTTACATTTATACTTCAATTTTCTTTATAAAAATTAATATTTATATACAGGGTGTCCCAGATCTATTTACTCATTGTAATATCTCTGCGAAAAATTAATATTTTTGAATGCTGTTTTTTTAAAATTTAATCATCCCTTAAAAAAATAACTTTATTTTTTATGTTTTATGAAATTTGAAGATAGCCAGTTTTGTAGACTGCATTTGTATGATAATTTTGACATATTTTAAATAAAAATGTATAAAATATTTATCTATTTATTGTAATAATAGATTTGAACATAATTAATTATTGTTATTGGCTGCCTATTAAAATATTACCATTATTATTATTTATTATACCTATTTAATATTTATTGTTTTAACTTGTACTTAAATAGTTAAATCTATATATTTGTATTAAATTTTTATGAGTATCTATTTTATATAAATGTGTTATAATATAAGGTATTAATATTAAATAATAAATATACATAAATGACAATTATTACTTTTTTATTAATTTTATTTATTAATTTTCTTTAAAAATAAATTTTTTATCACATGGTTGTGATGATAGTGGTGTAATATTGTCATTCAATTTTCCCTATATTTCCTTATCTTGTTAGAAAAACAATCCTTATAATCCTTTTACTCCTTATAATTATTTGATTTTGGGAAATTGATTAAATCACTAGGTATAATTTTTACTTTATATTTATAATACATTTTGTTTCATACAAATTTCTTAAATGTTTCATCATGAGTTCAAAATATAATAATTTTAATATAATTTTAATGGAGAATTATAAGGTTTCTATTTAAGAATTGCTTGACATCTAAGATGCATTAAATCAAATAAGTTTAAAGAAAATCAATTACATAAATATGTGCCTATAATAAAATTATTTTTTAATAATAGATTATATTTTTTGGACAATTATTTTATGTTGTTTCAATCTTATAGTAGTTATATCAGACAAAAAATATAATTAAGCTACTTGAATGTGAGATTATTAATAAAAAATGACGAGTTTGAGTTGTTTTTTTAAAATAATAATCATAATTTCATAATATATTTTAATATTATCTTATTTATTCTTACTCTATCGTTACTCAAGTTAATGAGGTAAAAGAAATAGACTGAATATAATACATAATATAATAATTATTATATAATAAGTTTTAACATGTTTGATATAGATTAAAATGCGTTTAAAAGTAGGTTTACACGGCTGTTTCCTCATGGGAAACTGTTTCAGATAAATCTTACTGGCTAGACTTGAATTTTTTAAAGCCTGACCATAAATTAAATGCATATCTGTATACTCAACAACACTATAAAATTGAGGCATAATGGACAACTTTTCAAAAGAAACAATGAATTAAAAGTTTAAAAATTATGTATAATGAACAAAATATGAAAAATTATAATTTTAAATTATTTTGTAAACATTGGAAAAATGTGTATTAAGTTTCCTTATTATGTGAAATATATAGAATATATTAAATATAAATTATATTGTTACTAGCTTCCAGTGGGATACTCCTGCCGAAACCAAAGCCTTACCACCACCATAGTTCTGCCTGTGGAATACTGGTGAGGGTGAAAAGCTTTACCACCACCATAGCTTTTCTGCTACCATAGTGTTCGGGTACATACTACATTGAGCCCGGCGGAAGTAGATCTTTATCGGATATAATGATTAAAGTATTTTATCCGCCTCCGGCGTATTGAAGGGCGTTCGCAATCTAGTGGTCCTACTTAAACTCTTTTTGGGTGAACAGTCTTTGACCGATTACGGTAGTTCCCACGTAGTACCCCAGTCAGTAGGTTAGGTTATGTTAGGTCACTAATAATAATAGAAATCCTCTGAAAGATAAATTGAATATATCTAATAGCAATAAAGAATGTAGAATAATGCCTATAAAAAAATTTAAAGTTAATTTGTTGAATGAATATTAAGTACACCATTTGCTTACTATTGAAAGTGAAACTTGTGTGGGAAACACAAATTGTAAACAATTTTTAAAAAAAATTGTATTAAATTTGTTAAAAAAATTCATTTCATTCATGTTTTGGTAGCTGAGTCTATTGCCAATAGTTGAATAGTTTATACTGGATGGATACTGTTAAAAAATTAGACATTTAGAACTACAAAAATACATAATATGATATATTTTGACATACATACTTATTTGAGCACATCCCCTCTATGAAAATTGAGTAAAGAAATTTAGTAAAAGAACAAATATGTGTGTGAAAAAGTAATATACATGTTTATTACCATAAAACCATTATGTTATTTACCAACAGAAATATGTATAAAAAAACATGAAAAATATATAATAAATTTAACAATACATATGCAATGCTATATACTTACATATAAACCTGTGTGAAGAAATTTAGTAAAAGGAAAAAAATTATTATATTTATTAAACACAATATTCATGGATGTGTCATGTGTGTGAAAAAATAATATACATGTTCATTATTATAAAACCATCAAGTTATTAACCTACAGAAAAGGCTGAAAAAAACACATGGTGAAATGATATTCATGATTACTATAAGTATATGTTGTACTTACATTAAGAACAATTATTATAAAAATTTAAACACAATATATTTATGAACCGTATTATAAATAAATATATTTTGACCCATTCTTGATATAGAAATATATAGGCTATATGGTGGATACATTTAATATGTCTAAGAGCAATAAAGAATGTAGAATAATGCCTATAAAAAAATATAAAGTTAATTTGTTAAATGAATATTAGATACACCATTTGCTTACAATTGAAAGTGAAACTTGTGTGGGAAACACTGTTTTGATTGTAAACAATTTTGATATTAAAAAAATTCATTCCATTCATGTTTTGGTAGCTGAGTCTATTGCCAATAGTTGAAGTGTAAAACCCTTGTTTTATGGCTACTGGATGGATACTGTTAAAATATTAGACATTTAGAAACTACAAAAATACATAAATATATATTGTATACATACTTATTTGAGCACATCCCCTCTATGGAAATTCTACCACAATTTTACCACAATTGTATGTTTCTTTGTATTTCATATAATATATAGCAAGTGGTCGAATGAAGTTTATAATCCTTACTCAGATGCATTGAAACTATTCAAAACTTCATCAAGTGTTAATGTAGAAAATAATAGTAACCTATGAAATGACATTATATTTAAAGAAATTAATTATTGGCATTAGTTACGGTCTTATAATATCAGAACGCATCCAAGGAGGACCACGTGGAGGTTGCCAATATCCTCCTCACAAACATACGTTAATCTGTGCCCAAAAGTAATGAAGCAAGTTTTAGAAATTTAAATTAAGACTGTCAACTGTTAAAAGTAAACATATAGACACAACCACAATGCAGAATGGCCAACTAATTGAATATTAACAAAAGCACAAAACACAATTTCATACGTCGATATTCTTATTATATATATGGTTTTTTGTTATATTCAAACCGTTTTTTTTTTTTTTGGCAATTAAATTTATATATATATATATATATAAATGTATACATGTTACCAGCATTACTGAATTATTATAATTTACATTATATAATTCTAAAATGTATATGTAATATAATTGTTTTTTTTCTTCCAATTCAATGGTTTTATACAGTGTATTTTTTTTTTTTTACCTAACCGCATCTTTTTTTGCGATTCAATTTTTATACATTTATATATATGTTGCCAGCATTTTTTATTTTTTAATACAATACAATAATTGCATAAATAATAGCAATAATTGCAAGTAAAAAGTTGACATTCAAATAGTTACAATTACTAAAAACTAACTGAAGACTTCTATATATATGAGATATGACATAATAGTCATTGGTAAATGCCCGAGACAAATCTCGTTGGCAAGGGTGCCCGAGACAAATCTCGCTGGCAAGTGTGCCCGAGACAAATCTCGTTGGCAAGGGTGCCCGAGACAAATCTCGTTGGCAATATAAAAGTCTGTAGTGACACACATAACACCACTTTAGTTATTTGCTATGGGCACAGATACGTATGACATTACAGTACTTCATGGTATACCACATTGTTCGTACGTCGATTACCATCAGCCAAGTCTGTAATTTTTACCTTCACGGAATCAGCGTTTCGTACACGGGAGAACGCCACGTATAGCTGTCCATGTGTGAAGACCGGGGTGGGCAAGTTTATCCCAACACGTTCAAAAGTCGCGCCCTGTGACTTGTTGATCGTCATTGAGAAAGCCAGCTTGACCGGAAACTGTTGCCGACGAAATTTGAACGGCATGCCGTCCTCATCGCCGGTGATCAACGGTACAGACGGAATAATAATATCATTCGCAGGATCTGTACTGTTCAGCAGCCTGCCCTTAAAGTTGTGTCGCCTGAGTTCTATGACCACCATTCTCGTGCCGTTGCACAAACCATTTTTGGGGTCCATGTTGCGAAGCAACATGACAATAGCTCCGACCTTCAGCGTCAGAACGTGTGGTGGAAAACCGCTCGGGTTGAGCGAATTAAGAAATTCCATCTGGTAATCTGCAGCGTCATCAGCGTCATCACTCTGAACACTATCGATGCTATAATATTGTCTGGATTCACTGTTTACACGGTATCTTAGTATGGACTCATTCATCTGTCGACAATCATCATTAGTTGGGCACAATATTACCTTGTTTTTGTAAGACTCCAAAGTCTCCAACGACATAATCGCTGGAAACACGAAGTCCTCCAAACGTTCCAGACAGATGAATCTGTCCGGTATGCGGATCGTGCACTCACCGTAAGTGTCGATATTACCGTTGCCAAGCAGGAGGAGCCAAGCAGCGAATTCTCTGTCACCGTCAGCGCGCATGTTTCGCCACAGACTGAACTTCTCCATTTGCGGCCAAAGGATGTTGGACTTAATGGAGGCATTGACGATGTCAGAACGGCAACCGCGCCGAACCACAGGCAAGATCTGTCTGAAGTCGCCGCCAAACAGGAACGGTTTGCCGCCGAACGGTAAATCCGTATGCATGATGTCCCTCAACAGGCGGTCGACGACTGTCAGCTGTAGACCGGGAGACATCGGTGCTTCATCCCAAAGGATGAGCGCAGCTTCTCTTATCACGCCCGCTTTCCGTGACTGCAATTTGACGTTGGAGGTAGATTCCATGGCCAGAGCACCGAACGGCAGCCCAAAAGTGGAATGTACCGTCCTACCGCCCTCCAAGAGAACTGCTGCGATACCCGTGAACGCCACAGCCAGAACGCTCCGTCCTTGACCGCGGTTGACAGCCATCAAGCATGAATACAGCATGGTCTTGCCTGTCCCGCCTGGTCCGTCGACGAAGAACAGCTTGCTGGCTGGACGGTCGTCCGTCACCGCTGCCATGACTCTGTCGAACACGGCCCTCTGTTCGACGTTCAGCTGCTGCAGTAGCGTGGCGCCTCGTTCGGCCTCCGCAAGGCTGTCGTAAACGTTCTCTTCGGGGACGGCCACCACCTCAGGCACTGGTAAACCAAAGCATTCCAGTGATTTGCCGTAGCGCAAGAGCAATTGGCCGATCGCGTTCAAGCATGCCGATCTTGCCGCTTCTTCCGTACGATCGTTCGCGAAATCTGAAATCAAATGAACCTGGCAACCGTTGTAAAGCTCCAACGGGTTCGCGGGTGAGCAGTACACGCAAATTGTAACAAACAACGCCCGCAGTTGCCGAGGAGCATCACGAACGGCTGCCTCCGCCAAGCAATCTTTCCACGCGTCATCGTGTTCGAGCAAACCCAACGCGATCGCGGCCGACTCATACGTTGGGTGAACGGTTCCGTCCACCGTCCGAAGATGTTCGAACGATTCACAACCTCGCCTGTAAAGCAACAACAAACGCAAATGGAAACGTTGCCGATCGGCAGGACTTACCGAATACATTCTGCCGATGACTCGGTCGCCCAACGCCAGTCTTATCCTTCTGTTCCACGTCGTCGTACCGTCATTCCAAGTGTAATGATTCGGTATTTCGTGGTAAAGGTATTGGTGAGCATATGGATCAGCTGCGTTCAGCTTGAAGTACCCTGTGAGAGTGGTGTCTCGAACAGCCGCCCGGTTCAATCCTTCGTTTAATTGATCGTCTCTGAAATACACATTTTGTCGGTCCTCCAGATGCACGGCCAATCGATATATGACGTGGCTACGTTCCTGCAAATGATACGCGAATAGCCGCCAAGCCGCTTCCGGAGCACTAACGTACCTCGTATCGATGAACTTTTGGATCTCATCAGTGGAATGTACGCGCAAAGTCGCAGCATCGTGGCCCTTGTATACGTACTTGTACAGGTACATTACACTCTTTACGGTCGAACATACCTCAACGTTAATGTGCGCGTTATAC
>JAIUCT010006749.1:0-12748 GCA_021307375.1 Tetraneura akinire
ACAGGAACAAAGAACACGATTCGATAAAAGGATGTCGGATCAACTACAGTCACCCCAGTCGGTACAGTTTCCCCAGTCGTACCGAGCCTATACCTGTCTGTACCAGTCACACTAGTCGCCACGGTCACTTCAATCAACACGGCAGAAGAAGACATCAATTCTTTTTATATGTATATTTTCTCTTAGTTTAAATCTAATTAAAAAAATTATAATTGTTTAAAATATAAAAAAGTATAAGTGTCGTTAGGAACCCAATCAAGAAAAATAATAAAAAGGTAATATTACACATTCGATATTTTCATATTTCTACCTTACATATATATATACATCTTGGTGATTTTCGAACTCATTACCCCAAAACCTTTCCAACACAGGAAGGAAGGTAATAACACCTAAATCCATATCCTTTATAATAACACTATCCCTTCAATTACATTATTCAGTAAAAATACCATACATCCCCATCCTATATTTTCCCTTTATTTTCCTTATTATTTTTCTAATTTAACTTTCTTTATTTTCGTGTTATTACAGAAAAATCTTTACAGATTTTTAATAGGAACATTCCACCTCAACTACTTTTTTATTTATACTCTATTGTAGATTCACCACTTTTTATTGAGTTTATTCTGGAAGCCGTTTTTTCTATTGCATAGCGTCAATTTTGAGAAATTCAAAAAATGACCTAAGTAAAGTACCAAGTACATCCACTTTGCTACCGGAAACATACCCTATTCGTGAAAATCGGAGCATTATTTCGGGTAGTATTTTTGTACAGACATAAAAAAAAAAAAAAATCACACATCATTGTAAAACCAATACATTCTTGCTTCGCTCAGAATCTAAAATAATTAGGTACATATTATTAAAATCAGAAGAATGCTTTATTTGTATTAATTGTAGAGAAAGTGAAAGCATATAAATACGAATATTAATAATACATAGTTAATTAATTATAATATTAAAAAAAGCACCGAACAGGTAGGTAGTTTTACCTACCATAATCTGTGGTTTTACCTTCTGTAATATCCATTTCTTCCGGAACATCATCCTGACTATCCCGTTCAACCATGTGGTTCATAATATGGGTCACAGGACTCGTTTTGGATTTTTTGTTTCTCTTTCGTTTACCAAAAGGTATGGCACTACGTTTATCTTCCGAATTTTTGTCGGCCATAACGAACTTGACTGGCTTGCTCAGTGTACGCCCAATTTCTGCTACCGTCAATCACAACGGCACAACGAATGTTGAATGAACACCGTGATCAACCGAACGGTGTAGCATATGAAGAATACAATTACAAATCATTCAAAATCTCAAGATTTTTATGTCAATATCGATGACGATCGGCAAGACGACAAATAGCGACTGATTTTTAAGTCACACACCGCGAATGGCGCGAATTCACTAGGTACGAAAAAGGAATAACAAACAAGATGGCCGTATACAATACCACAGATAACATAAAACAAAATAAAATACAACATAAAATATATTTATGACAATCACAGAGTAAGGAATATGATGTAATGACAATACTAACGACGAATGGATCTTCGCAGGAAAGAATTTTTGATCCATTCTGTTATCACTTCATTGTTATCGTATTCTGTTATCACTTATCAAAAATCTTATTATCAAAGGCCGCCGGTGGCAATTCAATGTACATAATATTGCATATCCTTACTCTTATATTCCTTACTCTGTGATTGCATATATTACAATTATCATGACAAAATATGACAATTATATTTCTATACTAAAATTCAAATGTACTTGTTTGTTATCGCCCCAATTCAAATAAGTATGCCTAAATAGTAATTAATAATTATTCATTTTAAAAATATGTTTACATCCTCTTAAAAGTATAATAATATGTATGATCGTTGGATGAATATTGATATTTATTATTTATTAGTTTATTACTATTTTTATTTTTCAATATAATAAATTATTATTATCTGTGGTATGATCAAATATTACCTAATATAAATATAACTTAAAATATAATAGTCTAGTAATATACAATCGTCAGTCAAGATGTACACGATTAAGTTTTTTTACACACTATAACACACTTAACATACTATGTTGTACATGTATACATATTTAATTTTAATAATTGCAATTGAATGATTAAATAAATATTAATTATAAAAATTAATTTTTGTCAAATATTAAGTAACATTTATAAGAAAATAAAATATATTATAAAAAAAAAAATACATTAAAATATAATTTTAATGTAATATAATTATTAATTATGTAATAAACTAATAACTAATATGTAGTAATATAAATATAACTTAAATGCAGTATAATTATGTATTATGTAATAATATAAAGTCACAATGTACATGGTCAAGTTTCTTTACAAGATAATGTATAAGTTCATAAGTTATAACACACTACACACAAAAAACATAACACGTAGAGGTAAAAATTCAAATAGTATAATTATTAATTATTAATTTTCAAAATATTTTTTCAATATCTAGGTAATAATTTATAATGTTTACATCCTTTTATTAGTATATGTATGATCATTGGATGAATGAACATTCAAGACTTCACTTATAGAATCGTGTAAAGATTCTCTTATAAGTTGAGCTTCACTAGAAGATATTTGTAAAATATTTGAATTAATTTGTTTTTTTTTTTAGATACAAAACGAGATTGTTTCTCGAGATTTTTTGAAACATTTACAACAGCTGTTTCGTATGGTACTAATCCAGATTCATTGGAAAGTATTGATATAATTTTGTCATAATGCTTTAATATTTGACTTTGGCTTTTTTCATTTAAAGTGGACCGATTGTGCATGCCTAACATTATTTCCATTTTTTTTTTTTTGTATTTCTTCACTTAAGGATGGAGATGATAGTGGTTCGACTGTACTTCCTAATATAAAACTTCCATCGATAACTGGTAATGTTGCATTATTTTGTTCATTAATATTAATATTTATATAATGACTTTGTATTGTTCATAAATATAACTTATAAGTCATAATTTTGAAGATAATAAATAATAACTTTGCATTAAGCAACAGAGAATTTTAAATTTTGTTTCTGTTGTATGTTTCAGAGAAATAAATGACATGTTAAAACAAAAAAATCATCAACGTGAAACAATAAAATTATTACAAAATGAAATTAATAAATTGAATTTACGTAAAACGGCAATGGAAAATGATATAGCTGATATCATGGTTAACTTTGAAACCTCAAAGACTGCTTTAAATCAATTAGTATGTTTTTTTTAAATTTTCTAATGTACTATTATATTAAATTATAATATTAAAATTATTTTTCAGCAAAATCAGTACTATGCTGAAATTAATGAACAACTATTGAACGAGGCATCATTATTAGAAAAGAAATCAAAGTAAATACATGATTAATTATCACATTTGTTTTAAATTTTCAAAGATAGATATTTATAATTTAAAAAGTAATTACATTTTTCTATTATTATATTGTAGGTTTATAAAATGTTTCAACTTTCACATATTTAATATTTAGAATTAATTTTGTAATAATTAATTATACATAAAAAAAATATATTTATGAATAATTATGATTAATATGAATTATTTAAACTATAATATTATAATTAATTTTAAATTTTAATGAATTATTAATGTAAACTTTTGAATAATATAAAATTAATTACTCAGTACAATAAATTATTTCATAAAAGATTATTGTGCATTTATACATTATTTATTTATTATAGGTAACATATTATATTATATCATATTTATATTCCTCCCTCTCTCTCATACTCAGAAATTTCATTTGACTGGTCTAAGGGCAATTACAATGCAATCTTAATTTTTATTGGTTCAATTAATTGGACTTAATTTTTTAAACTTAGTAATGACTTTGTATTTTATCATGGTTCTCTAATAATAAAAAAAAAAAAAAAAATGGTATATAATATATATATATATATATTTACAATAAGTGACACTTGAATAAAATTCTACACAAAATTTGATGTCTAATATAACTTCTATTAATAGTACAGAATCAATTATATTTCTATATTACAAGGTAATGTACCTCCTAAACCTAATAATTGAATATGTCCATAGTAAGAATGTTTTTTAAGGAGTAGGTATGCCTAAATCACTAATCTAGTAATTGTATATCTTCCAATGGTCTATCAAATTTGAGCAGTAGCGTAACTAGGGGTGTGATATAGGTGATAAATCACATTTCAGACCCTTTTTTTTTACTTGTTTTAAAAAAATTAAATTTTAATAAGTCCTCATTTTTTATATAGTAATTATTGTTGGTATATCATGTATGAAATACTTGTATAACCTACTATATAGAATATTATTAAAAGTGGCAATGACCATGAAATACTTCAATATTTATTTATTTATTATTATTTTTCACGGACAAGTGTCCATTTACAAATACTGTGGGATAGATAACAATATAGAATAACTTAAAGTAGATAACATATACATTAATAAACTTAGGAACTAGTTTATAAAGTATAGATACATATATAATAATGATATTCAACATATGATATAGATTAGGTAATATTAACTATAGAATACTTGTTACATATAAATAAGGATAATAATTTACTTAAATAAATTATGAGATTTAAAATTATTACCATGGAACATTAAAATATTTATTGGATGATTAAACATGTAGCTTTGAGAAAATTGATAAATATAAAATAAATTGTTATTCTGAGTGTTGTGATGGGAAACTTTAAAGTTAATTTGACTTAATAAAAAAGGATCATTAATTTCATTATTAAGTAGTTTAATAAGAAAATATTTATATGCAGTAATTCTATGTGATTGTAGAGAATCAAGTTTTAAGATTTCTAGGATATTTTCATAACCAGAGTGGGGAGTTCTAGCTATATTCCATTTGTAGCAAATAAATCGAAGGACTTTATTTTGAATTTTTTCTAGTTGGTTATTATGACCAATGCCATAGGCGCCGCCAGGAATTTTATTAGGGGGGTGCATCGTGACAGTAGGTATATGCTGATTTCTAAATAATTATTATATACCTACATAATAATAATAATAATAATAATAATAATAATGGTTAAATATGTAAAAAAAATAAATAATAAATATACTATAAAACATGCACTTTTTGTGTTTTTGTAGTCAAAATGTATACAAATATTCATTTTGTTCAAAATATGCAAAAATATGACAAATAAAAATACCACCATTTATCTCAGCAAGAGCTAATTCATGGATATTACTTACAAAATAAGTAATCAGAAGTTGCAAAAAAAAACATACCATATAATACGTAATATAAATAATATATATAGACAATAATGTAAAATAAGTTTAAATGCATAATAATAAATAATAGAAATAATGTAGATAATTATGCAAAATAAAATAGTTTTAATACCATTCAATTTTTTTAATTTAATTTTAAAATTTTTTTTTGTCAAGCCAAGGGGGTGCAAGTGCACCCCCCTCACGGCGCCCATGACTAATGGTATTGTCTTCCCAAATTATCGGTGCATATTCTAATAATGACTGAACAAGAGAAGTATATAGGTATTTGTAGGTTTAGGGATCATTGAATTCTGAACAATTGCGTTTAATCATACCAAATAAAGATAGAGCTTTATTTTGAATTGTTAGCATGTGGTTATTAAATAACAATTTTGAATCAAATAGTACACCTAAATCATTGACTAGAAATGAACGAAGTAGATTTATATTAGATATACAGTAGGTACCTAATTTAAATTAATTGGTTTGCATTTTTTACTGAAAGAGATAACTTGACATTTGTTAATATTAAGAGATAGATCGTTTAAGGTGCACCATTTATTAAAATTAATTAAATCGTTTTGTAATATTAAACAATCTTCAACAGTTGAAATGTGGTTTTCACTACTCGCGTACCTAGTTAATAAAAAATTGAATAGTTCAAAGCGGGGCGTCATTTCAGTTTTTTTTCCGGGTGTGCAAACTTTTAGGCAGGCCAATTTTTATATTTCACCGGGCCATTAAAAAAAAAATTGTATATATAAATGTAGGTAACTTATGCAAACCTATGTATATATTATTTTCTTCCTTTTTATTCATAACGACTAGTGCAACTTTTAAATAGCACTTCAAAGAATTAAAAGCTTATAAGCATTTAAAGCAATTTCACTATTAATTAAAAAACAAAGCAAATAAGGTATAAAGAAATACACTTTAATTCCAAAATTAAACATCATTATTAATTATATATATTTTTATTATATTTTAAATTGAAATGAGCGGATATATACGTGGTTTAATATGTGCAAAAGTATTTACAGCCTCTTGTAAATCAATATTACTGGCTTCTTCTTTTTCAACTGCAATAACCATAAGATCATTTAATCGTTCGTCGCCCATAGTGGTTCGTAAATATGTTTTTACTCTTTTGAGCAAGGTTGAAAAAAACATTTTTTTCATTTTTTTAAAAATTATGAAAATACTACATTATCCCTCGACCCACATAATCATTATTTTGTCTAAAAAAATGGTAATCGGTTTTATCAGGGGCGCCATGAGAAAAATTCAGTTCCAAAAGGGCGCCATAAAATGAAAATGTTTGGGAACCGCTGGTTTAAACTTTTTCCCTTTTTGTTAGTAATTTCTTGAAAAAATAAACCACCAGGTTGTTTCACTGATTGCATAGTCATAAAATATAAATAAATTCAAAATAGGAATATAAAATGTGATCCGAATAAATCATACATTTTTAAGAAAATTAAAATTAAAATACTGCTATAGTTTTTTTTTTTTTCAACACTTGTTTTTTCTTGTTTTATTCAACTGTTTTAAATGATTAAAACAAATTGAAGTTTGTTTTATTTAGTTGTTTTAAACATGTTTGAATCATGTGTTTAAAACAAATGTTTCAAACAAAACAACTCTGCTTTTGAGAGATGAAAAAAATCTTTCATTGGAAGCAGTGGATATTGATAATGTTTTTATTAGAGAAATAATTTTTAAAGTTTCATTGAATGCTTCAGGATAATCTTCAAGACAACGATATGAATGATGAAATGATATGTGAAAACATAATGTAGAAGTTAATAATTATAACGGCGCATTGGTGTGTTAATGGCGGGCCAGTTGTTAATATTTTTAAGTTAGTGGTGCCGTTGCACACCCTGCCCTCCCCCAAATGACGCCCCTGGTTCAAAGCAATTTTTTTTTTTTTACAGGAATAAGCATAATGTATTTTAAATTTTGAACGAAGAGTAAAAATCTATTGTTATATTACATTGACGTGTGTCTTTTTATTTTTATGTATGAAAACATTTCATCTATCTAAAATTTCAATAAAATCTATATTTAAAGTAATTAAAGTATTTATACGGATTTTTCTTATTTTTATGTATGAATATACTTTTCCAACCAGAATACATGCATTGGTATTTTATTTAGGTTATTTTTAAAATTCTCAAAATTGACCTCATGTGATAGAAAAAACGACGAAAAAATGGCATTTTTCATGAAAACTGAAATTTCGACGAATTCGATTTCATTGATTTCACAATAATTCCGGCAATTTTGAAGTTAGAGACTTGAAAATTTTATAGGTATTCACATAGAAATTATATATATGGGGTAATATTTTTTGGAACCGTTACGTTAATTTTTCTACAACATATAGGACTTTGAATATTTCAAAAAAAATTTGTCTTTATTTATATAAAGTTTGATAAAATTGACAATTTTTGGCATTATGGTATGAAAATTTTACTGGTATATATTTACACAATATTACGTATTAGTTAACATCATATCAAATTATTGGAAAAATCCAATGTCTCAATTTTTTATAGCTGTTTAAAGTTGATATAATATAGTTTAAATTTAAACGGTAATCTTCCAATCTATACGAATATTCTTCTTATTTTTTAATACTTTTGTTTTTACAATAAAAATTTATAGAAAAGCTAAAAAATATGGATAGTTGCATGATGGAATATAAAAAGCTCTTGGTTCATTCTTAATAATCTTGCATGAACTCCTTATTTTTGTCCTTTCATATATTGGATCCATTATCATATCCTTATCCTCTTCAGTTTTCAAATAAAATATTATTTTCTTCCAAAGTTTTCAACATAATTTGTGAATAACCCAACCCGGAACTATCAGTAGCAGTTTTAAAGCTAATAAAATGTTTTCTTGTATAATACACTATTTTTATCAACTTCAACAAAACGCACAGTAAAATACATTTTTTCTGATTTGCATGTGTCAGGAGTGTTAAGATTTTTGTAATAGTATTTCTAAATTTATTAGACATCAAATTTATCAATTGGTCTTGAATTTCATGATTGTACGAGTAGTAATGTCTTTTATTTGATTTTTTAGGTAGGTATACGATTTGAAATTATTTGATAATTTTTTATCAATATATTAAATTGGTAATTGGTGTTTTTATTATAAGGAAATATTATGATAGGTATTAAAAATAATATATTTTAATAATCTGTTTACCAATATTTGTATTTACGATTATACAAATAACAGATAACTGCAATTATTAGCAGTTAACGTTCAATATGACAGTGGCCTGCGAATCTAAATCAACGTAGGTATTATTGTTATTTGTTATCTTGTCGACATTATTTAGTATTAACACTGAAAGCGTGAAATAAATGTATGCAGACTACGAGGTTTAGACGAATTATTTCGCTCAGAATTGTTTTTTCGAATGCAATGGTTTATCATTGCATTCAAATTCTAATTAAAATAAAACTCTATGATTTGCACACCTGCATGTATCCCATGCGGAAGCAGTATCAGACTATCAGCTCTTCTTTTTACTATAAATTTTAAACTTATAATATGTTGATTTTTTAAATAATATTTTTTTTTTTTTTAACTTGATTATATTATATATATTATATACATAATATCATTATGTTGTTTAAATTTTTTTTATGGAAAAAGTTAAATTTATTTTATTTTTTCACAGCATTCCCATGATAAACCATTACGATCCGTCACTATGTAATATTGTAATGTCCTTATTTATAGTAAATTTGTATAAAATTGAATTATATTTATCAAAATAAATGAAACAATTTATCAATTGGCATCATCTAGTCAAGAGTTCAAGAGATTATTAGTTTCTTTTTTTTTTAAAAAAATATTATTTTCATTTATAAATTTATTATAATATTATAATTTATAATAATTAATTAACTAGATTATTAATATGAAAAGGAGAGTTTTACATAATGAATATGTAATGATCCGTAAATCGTAATAAAAATAGACTATAATTATAGACAATAATAATTTTTATAAATTATATTATTTAATTTATTTATTTATTCATTATTATTGTTTTATTTCAATTACATTGATTTAATAAATTGTTAAATATTGTGTTCTATACACTTCAACTTCTTGATGGATTATAAAATAAATATTATTAGCATTCAGGGCCGTAGCTAGGCACTGGCAAGAGGGCTCTTGCCAGCGGCGCAACATTACCAAAGGCGCAAATTTTAGTTACATTTATAAATAAAAATTTAAGTTTTAAAGCTAAAAATTATAGTATTTTATTAATTAAGTTTTAGTAAGCTGAAAATTATAAATAATTATTTACGTTCAACAATAGGACAAAGTCGTCTAATTTATGTCTATATATTATCAATCGAGAAAGATCTAGTTGATCAATTATCATTTGATGATGTCATAGATGATTTTGCAGCTATTAAGGCCAGAAAAATGCAATTTTAATATTATGTACATTTTTAAATAATTAATTGGTCATAAAATTAATTAATTTATATTTAATAAATAAAAACTTTTTATCTTATTGTTTCTATTTGTTTTTCATTGATTAACAAATAAGTTCAATGATTTTATTTTTATGATAATTATTATATATAAGAAAAATAAGGTATACATTTTGGGGCGCAAATTTAAATCTTTGCCAGGGGCGCTATAACCCCTTGCTACGGCCCTGTTAGCATTACAAACTTTAATTATCTATATCTATAATATAAGACGACTGCAAAGAATTACAGATGGACAGTATTTTTTATTTATTCGGTAATTACATAATATTAATTTACTAGTCGAGTGAAAAATTTAAAATTTTGTTAAAGTTAAATAAACATTTGTACAATTGTTTATACCTACGTGTATATACAGGTATTCTATATTATAATAAAATATCTGCGAGTTATACACTCGTCATAGTACGAGTATATATAGGTACTGTAATTTAATTATACTGCGAGTTGAAATTGTTTTAAGAAGTGATGCCTAACAAAGTAACAACAAAGTAACTAATTATTTCTATAATTATGTCTTTATTTTGTTATCTCCTCAAACTTTTTAACATTGTAATCCTAGTTAAAATATATCATAGTAATAATTAAAATCATCTAAATCCGTAAAAATTGGCTTATAATTTGTAAATAGGTACGTATCTTGTCAATAAAGTTGACAAAATACGCAATTGCAAAATAATAGGTAGTACCTACACTTTTTGTAGATTTCAGTGATTTTAGTTATTAGGTATACCTACTGTTATAATGTATTTTATATTATTCACAAATTAGAAGTGTTCTTCTTATAAAATAAGAAAGTTAGAATAATATGTTGTCGATCATATTATTTTGTCCAAATTTATTCCACACGATATGAGTATAATGATCAATAAGTTTATATAATATTATACCTACTAATATCACTATATCAGTGAGACAGATATATACTGCTACTACTGCTAATTTTACTGAAATTTTACACTAATTAATTTAATTGATTGGAACATTATTTCGGATAGATAAAATGTTTTCATACATAAAAATAAAAAGACACACGTCAATGTAATATAACAAAATATTTCTACTCTTCGTTCAAAATTTAAAATACATTATATGTTTATTCCAGTAAAAAAAAAAAAATTACTTGGAATTATTCAATTTTTTATTAACTACGTGATTAGTGAATACCACATGTTACATAATTTTTTTTTTTTTTTAATAAAATTATTTTCAATATATCATAGTATAATCACTGTATAATTTGTTAAATAGAAAAAAGACACACATCATTATAAAACCAATAGATATTTTCGCGCTTCGCTCAAAATATAAAAGATAAAAATATAAAGCGTTAATACTATTTTATGTACCTATAACAATATTTTGAAGTGTATAAAATAGTATCAGTTTTCACACAGATTTTATAATATTATTATATTAAAATATATAGGTATAGTATATTTCATATAGGTATACATAATAACAATAACGTATTATATTATATTATATTACTTTATCCAATGCAAAACGTTTTGTCCACGATTAATTTTATGCGTACGCCTACTCGGGTGTTTTTATATTTTTATGTATACATTAGATTATAATAATATAATAATATTTTGTTGTGCCTACTTACTTTTGAAATTAATTAAAATTAACAAGTTCAGTGTGATGTGTGTACATTTTAAAAACTGTAATAAATTAATAATATTATAGATCATAATATTATATTAACATTATAACCGAGAAGAAGACATATTTTATACATATTTATAGTTGTTTAAAGTTGATATTTTTAGTTTAATCGAAAATATTATGAAAAAAATGACAAAAAAAGGGCATGATCGTATATCATTGACATTCAAATTCTAATTAAAATTAAACACTATGATTTGCACGCCTATATCCCTGTGGCAGGAGTATCAGCTCGTCTTTTTTGGTATTGAGTACTTATCAGAATCATAATAAAATCAAGTTCGTCAGAAAGGTCTATTTTAGATTCTGAGCGAAGCGAAGAATGATTGGTTTTACAATGATGTGTGATTATTTTTTGTTTTTTTTTTTTTTTATGTCTGTGTACAAAAATACTACCCGAAATAATGCTCCGATTTTCACGAATTGGGTATGTTTCCGGTAGCAAAGTGGATATACTTGGTACTTTACTTAGGTCATTTTTTGAATTTCTCAAAATTGACGCTATGCGGTAGAAAAAACGGCGAAAAAATGACGAAAAACCGGCATTTTTCGCGAAAAATGAAATTTCGACGAATTTGATTTATATATTTCACGGTAACTCAGGCAATTTTTAAGATAGAGACCTGAAATTTTTTTTGAGTTTTCACATAGCTACTATATATATGTGGTATAATTTTGGAACCGTTGCATTAATTTTTCTCCAAAATATAGGACTTTGAATATTTCGTAAAATTCTCGTTTTACGTTTTCTTCGTTTTTACGTATATAATGTTTGATAAAATTGGCAATTTTGGGTATTAAGGTCTGAAAATTTTACTGAAGTATACTTACATATTACTTAACATCATACTAAAATATTAAAAAAATCCCAAGTCATGTCATTGCATTCAAATTATAATTAAAATTAAACTCTATGATTCGCACACCTGTATTTTGCGGCAGGAGTATCAGCTCATCTTTTTTATTTTGATATTATAATATAATATTTAGTACCTATGATTATACATTAATCCATAGATTATTCACAATAGCAACGATAAGTTTATAAAAATACTAAAACCCACAAATAATATTCACGTTTTCTTTGAAATTTTTATTTTTCCACAATATAGTACATTATTGTTACATAACATACTTGTAATTACTACGTAATGGCATACAAACACTAAATAGTGATAAACATAATAAAATATATCTACTCAAATAATATAATATAATGTCTATATGAATATACAACAAAAATTTATACCAATA
>JAIUCT010006752.1:0-13464 GCA_021307375.1 Tetraneura akinire
ATAATTGTATCTTTATAATTGTATCTTCATAATAACGTATTTTAATAATTATATTCATAATATAATAAATCATGATTTAGTAATAAATAAAAAAAAAAAAAAAGTATATATCAAAAAAACAATATTTTTATTATTATCAATACAATATTTCCTTTACATATGTTAAATATAAGGTATTTACATTTTTCTAACATCTCCGTTAAACGGATTATAAGAAATAATTTGGTCGTGTAATATCAAGCAATATGCAGCAGTATTATCCGGAATGGATGTCTCGGTTTCAAATTCTAAGCGTAGATCAACAGACGATGCTTTCACATTATCATTTTGACGCGATAAGTCCACAACCACGATCGGAGCGAACGTTTGAAAATTATATTTTGATAGTATAGGTTTTGGGTTATTTCTATTATAGTAGGATTTTTGAAAATCTGAATATGCTTTGTACATTATAGAAGTTAAATTGTTGGTAAAGTCCGCACCGAAATCTTCATGTGGAAACACTTCAGAGTTTAAATAAACTTTAAGATTTTTTATATTGCAACTATCAAATTGTGCAGACGATTTGAATAAGTTATTCTTTCGACCCGTTTGAAACCCGATCATAACAAATCTAGGTTTTTCCAGCAAGTTGCTTGATTTAACTGTCCACGAATGTGAAGTATTTAGTGGAAGAACAGGATATTCGCACAAGTCCCAAGTTCTATACGCGCATGAAAGCGATTTTCTTGAGTCTAATACTCTAATCAATTTTAATTTTTCTTTATCGCTCACTCGAATAATAGGCATTTTCCAGACAACCTTATGTAATTCAATCTTTACCTTTTTATTTTTATCGGCATTTTCAATAGCACCGATTCCAGTGCAGAGTATAGAATCGAAATCAGTCGAAGAACGATTTAAAATTAATTGTTGACTGCAGTTTATTAATATTTTTCTATAATCCTCGCAAAATCCGAATAGGTGTTTCAATGGAATACAGCCGGCGAATTTTTCATTTTTTACAAAATTGTTATTTTCACTATCGTTTAAATCCCAAGCTGAATTTTCTAGTTCGTTCATATCATTCGGTGTGAATGAACAATATCCTTTGAGACATGACGATATCCCGGGTGATTTTAATTTTTGTATTTCTGTGCCGTTTAACTCGAATTTCATTTCGGAAAAAAGAAAAGCTAATCCATTGTTGATAAAATTAAAATTACCCACACCTAACCCGACATCTTTTGGTTCATTTATTTTGCCTTCGATATAAATATAACTTTCACAAGGTAAAGTATAAGCATCCATGTTTTGAATACATATTCTAATTTCATCATTTTTAGACAGAGCATTGGACGAATATGGTAGAAACGAATGGTATTGCATTTGTGTTATTTTACAATCGTCTTCATATCCCTCTGTCACATTTAAATACTCTTCGTCCATCATTAAATCACTTTTAAAGACCGTAAAAATTCAATATTATTTTTCGTAAGTTTTGTACGCGTTATACGTGTTTTCTTGTCAACTTTTCCAACACCACTGTTTGTTTTTTTAACTGTTGATCTTCTTATATTATTATTAAATTTAAGAGCCATAGTTTGATCTAATCTGTAGACGAACTGTGATTGGTTCACCTTGTAAATTAACCAAATTTTTGTTCTGATCCTTTAGTACTATATTTACTTTACTCACTGTTTTAGAATGTAATGGATAAAAAACTAAATGTCTAGGTGCTTCGATAATCTTATAACCGGGTGCGACGTTTGGAAAAAACTCGTGAATAGCCTGGCTAGGTTCACGATCACAGAATGAACCAGATATTAAATTACATTCTACTTTTATACAGTTTATTTTCAATATGTTTACTAATTTTATCGATTCGTGAACGTGATTTGCTTCGTACACCGTACTTTCGAATCCTAATAAACTCGATATATTATTTTCATGAGTAAAATCGATTTTAAAACTAGACATCATCAAACACTTTAATGTGCTATTGTCTGCTTTTAACTGAAACTTTAAAACCTCTTTCGGTAATAATTTTTGAATAATAAGTTCTAAACTGTTTATCTCGTAGGTACCCGTAGGTATAATGACATCAAAATATTTTCCTGTATTATCAATATATCGAATTGTGTTACATCCAGGTTCTATATTTGGTATAGAATTATTTGTCATTAAACTTAATAAACATATTTGTGCGGTTCTATCGAATTCTAACGCAGGAAAAATATCGCATGATAACTCACTCGAATTACCGTTTAACGTTATGGTGCACATGTTAAAAACTTCAAACACAAATGTCCACAATTAGTCGTGTTAAATTTCTGATGTCTCGTATAATTGTACTCTATGTTATAGCCGTTAAAATAAGATTGAAGTTCTAATGGTGGCGGTAAGTTTCCAAAACTATCGTAATATTTTATATTATTTCCGATTTTTTTATACGCTACCCAATGAGTTCCGTTTCCGTTTTCAGTATCCAAGTTAACTATTGCACATTCTTTATACTTTGGACGAACAGGTAACCTATCTCTAGGAAATACACCTATAAAATGAGGTATTTTCGTCAAATGTGCATATTTTATAATCTCATAATCATATAACGCTCTATTGGGTAACGTAGAAATTAGTTTTTTGTCATAGTATTCTTTGTCTTTTTTGATTTTTTTCTTTTATTTACTGATTTTTTAATTTTCTTTTCCGATTTCCTTTTAGTAATTTTAAACGAACCACCTTTATACGGTGTGAGATATAACCCCTTCCCTAGCAACGTTGGTGTAGTTCTGTTAAATTCACTAGCAGTTTTTACTACGTTAGCAATTCCCCCCGTCAATGCTCCTAACGCAGACAATCCAGCAAAAATTGGAATTAACGGTAACACACCACCTTTTTTAGGAATAGGTATAATTCGTAGTTTTTTAATTTTATTTTTTATAGCGGATTTTTTAGCTGCTGCAACACATAATTTTGCCAATTTCATAAGATTTTTTTCTCCTTTATGGTTTTTAATCGACTTTTTGACGTCATTAATTCCTGATTTGAATGTATATCCAGCACCTATTTTCCGTTTTAATTTCATAGCTGTAGTGACTAACCAAGCAGCCGCCTTTTCCTTTAAACCAGAGTTATCTCCTTTAAACACCTTCCAAGCCTGATTTTCTAATATCTCATCAGCTTTATGTCGATCTGATAACGAATTACTTTTATCATATGCTATATCATGTTCTCTGGCTAATTCGTCTAGATTATTAATTCCACGATCACCTCGTGCTAATCTTTTTTTTAATTTTGTACCGGGGCCACAAAATCTATAATAAAATAAATAAATAAATAAATAAAAATGAATACAAATAATATAGTCGTTATCTTACTTATATCCTGGTAGGTGAAATTCTGTGGGTAAATTGTTTATAACCGAATTGAAAATACCACAACCTTTATTCTTCTTTCTCTTATGAGTGGAAGACATCGTATGACGTTAGTTTACATATAACACTCTTATTTATAGTACAATGCGATTCATCGAACAAGAACACAAATTACAAATATATAATATAGACACACCCGATACGGTTGGAGCAAGACATGGAGCTCTATTTCCAAATACTGTTCGTTCGTTAATATTGGGTAGTTCAGGTTGTGGTAAAACCAACTTGATATATTTTTTACTAGTAAATGAAAATGGATTACGTTTTGAAAACGTATACATTTACTCCAAGACGTTGGAACAACCTAAATATTTATTATTAAAACAAATCATTGATGGAATCGATGGTGTAAATTTATATACGTTTTATGAAAATGATAATGTAATTTCACCGGAAAAAGTATTACCAAACTCTGTGTTTATAATGGATGACGTCATAGGTGAACATCAAGGTGTAATAAGAGAATACTTTTCGCGTGGACGTCATAATAAAGTGGATATTTTTTATTTAGCTCAAAGTTACTCTAAAGTACCTAAACAATTAATACGTGATAATGCTAATTTAATAGTATTATTTAAACAAGACGAGACTAATTTAAAACATATTTATAATGAACATTGTTCGGGCGATATGACTTATTCTGAATTTAAACAATTTTGTATTGAATGCTGGAACCGTGATCGGTTTTCGTTTGTTGTTATTTGTAAAGACAGTGAACGTGATAACGGACGTTATCGATTAGGTTTTGATACGTTTGTTGTAATATAAGATAATGTAGTAAAGACCTCTGAATCATTCAATCTGTAATCATGGGTGAAGATAGTTCAGTTTTAACTGAAATAGTAAAAGCAAAAAACAATATTAAACGAAAGTTCGTCGCATTAAAAACGGGCGAAGCAGAAATTCAATCAATAGTTTCACAAACGTTTAAACCGATTATCGAACCGTTAAACAAAATTCAAGAGAAAAGTCAATCACAGATACCGTTTGATACAGGGACCACTACCTCTTCTGAATGGCGTTATGATGAATTAGAAATAGATAAATGGTTTAAATATTGTGACAAAGATAAATACTATGGACCGAAAAAACTTTCCAACGGTGACGTTTATTTTGATGATAAAGAAGTAAAATTTCATGATAGCACTTTAATTATTGAAGGCATATCATATCCGTTAACACAAGGTCTCGTTCAATTAATATTTTCTAAAAATCCCTTATACTATACTCACGATGAATTAGAGACGTATAAGAAAATATTAATTCAAACTTCAGTTCACTTAACCACAGATAGATCGAGAATTAAAAAAGGTGGATCCAAATATTTAAATATAATCACAAAGTTATTTCCTTCTGGAAGTGGAATGAATTTACAAAAATATAATTTAGTTTATTGGGACGATCCGAATGAGCTTGTCGATAGATTACGGTTACTATTAGCTTCTCAGGCTGCGGGAAATACTGGTGTAGCTAACGAAATATTTTCAATTTATGAAGAATTATACGAAAAAAAAATAATAAAAAAAATACCTAATGTCTAAACGTGATGTTGCCTTTGAACTACATCGAACGGCCAGAAGAAATTTTACCAGACGACGAGTAAATGTTTATGGGAAAAATGATTTGTGGCAAGCCGATTTAGTCGAAATGATACCATATTCGACACAAAATAAAGGATACAAATATATTTTATGTATTATTGATTGTTATACAAAATTTGCATGGGCATTTCCGTTAAAATCAAAAACTGGAATAGAAGTTTCTAAAACAATGTCAAAAATATTAATTAACCGTGCACCTAAACTACTTCAGCTTGATAACGGCAAAGAATTTTACAATTTAACATTTGATACGTTAATGAAAAAATATAATATAAAAAAGTATTCTACGTACAGTACTATGAAAGCATGTATTGTCGAACGGTTTAATCGAACGTTAAAAGAAAAAATGTTTAGGGAATTTACCGCACGTGGTTCACGTGAATGGGTTTTAATTTTACCCATGTTAATACATAATTATAATAATTCGAAACATAGAACTATAGGAATAACACCAATGCAAGCAGATAAAAATCCTAATTTGGTCGTATTTAAACAACGTGATATTATTAAAAAGAAAATTAAATTTAATATCGGAGATAAAGTCCGTATAAGTACGCAAAAGGGTACGTTCACCAAAGGTTACATACCCAATTGGTCTACAGAAATATTTACTATAGTAAAAATAAATAATACACTCCCCCCCACCTTTAATTTACAAGATTATACTGGTCAGTTAATAGCCGGTTGTTTTTATTCAGAGGAAATATGTAAAACAAATTATGCTAACGATTATTTGGTTGAAAAAATTATACGTCGTAAAGGTAATAAATCCCTTGTTAAATGGCTTGGATTTGATGAGTCACACAATAGTTGGGTAAATACTAAAGATCTTAAAAATTAAATTCAGTCTCACTTTTACCGCGATCGTGTTCAGAGGTTTATTGTAAGTAGTGATATTTAATTATTCGCAACCTTAAGAATTCCGTATAATTCGATTGTTTAATCGAGACAAGTATATTTTAATATACTATATCGTATTATAAAATAACAATCAACACTCGTCAGTCATCATTCAAGAATAATAATGTCGTCAGCGATAATAGATATTCAATGCAATCTAGCATCGAATAATAAATATTTGATTAAAGAAATGTCCATAGTCGGTGTAGAAACAATGGTCACTCAACATTATATTTTCAAACACGGTGATCACACACAAAACGCAAAAAGTCGTAGCGTTAACAAATGGCTGGAGAGAAATTATCACGGATTTTCGATCGAGCACGGTGATATAGAATATACAGAAATTGATAAGATTTTAAATTCATTTGGATTCCGGTACATCTTTGTGAAAGGCGAACAAAAACAGAATATCATCAAAACTTATATCCCGCACGTTGACGTTATAGATCTCGAAGAATTGGATTGCCCCCGTCTGGATGAGCTGTGCGTTGAAAAAAAAAAATCTTCCGTGTTGTATTTTTCATATGCATAAACATTATACACATTGTACATTATATAAAAGTCATGTATTGAAAAAATGGTTTTTAAATAATTATCATGTATAATATTAAATATAGTACCAATGTATATTAGTATATAGTATAGTATAATAAACATTTATTTTATAATATGATATCGAGTTTTTTATTTATTTTTTTATTCGTAATATCATAGATGTTATTTTTCACATATAGATTGTGTTATAAAATAATATTGGTACTGGTAGCAACAATTGAATACCAGCGCTACCTGGTACGAATTAGTTTAATACGTATTTTATCCAGATGACCGCGCCTAACCAGTTTCCCTTTCCTTATTTATTACGTAACATGATAAAGTATTCACGCACGCACGCACCTGAGCGCACTGTGCACTGCAGTGTTCGTCGTTCGTTGTCGTTACTAAAGTAAATTAAAACGTTATTTCTCGTATTATCGAATAATAATTTTTATGTAACGTTTATAATAATTTTTTTTTTGAATGTTCGTTATTAATTTACTAACTTAGGAATATATTATATATTTTTCTATATTTATGGCTATTTTATTATAATGTTTTCGATATTATATCGCCGATTCCATGTGTATATATTATGTAAACACCTCCGTTTACGAAATAATACACATAAATCTAACGAAATGTTATCAAAGTAGATTATTGTTCATTAATTGTTTCAACGGTTAATCATATTTCATAAATGTCTGATCAATCGTAAGTTCCAAGTTAATACTATAATATAATACCATAATACTATGTACTAATCCTAATTCAATCGGTATTTAACCTTAAATTTTTTTTTCTAAGACCTGTGATATGTGGTTAATGGTTATCAATTTATCATTTATCTTAACAATTTAACTTTATTATCTAACAAGTAACAATGTTTATTATGAAAATAATTATTTTTCTTTTTTATTTAAATATAAATATTTTATACAATTAAACAATTAAATAACATATTTACAATTACAAATTAAATAACATATTTACAATTACAAATTAAATAACATATTTAGGTACAATTATAAATTAATGACATTTTTTTTTTTTCCAATTCAAATAAACATTTTCCGAATTATAATACCAGATTTTCTCTCGTGTATCCAAGATATAATGTTTGCCATTATATCAAGTCCATCATCAAATCTTCTAGCAGCTCCATCTCTTGCAATTCACTAAAACATAATTATAATAAATATAAAAATGATATTTAAAAATTAGGTACCTTTAGAAACTTATATAATTTTATAGTGACCATGTGCTAAGGTGTGAATTTCATCTTTCAATACAAATCGTTTATCATCAGTCCTATTGTATGTTAATTTACGAGATCTTATTGTTTTTAATTGATGATTAAACGATCGTATGGATATGTTATCAGTATAAGGCTGAAATCCTGTTTCACCAAAAAGACATTTTTTATGGTTTTCAAGGCTCATATGGTTTTTAACCACATGTCCCTTAATCCCCTTCGCCTTTATTTTCTCTTTATCTCTCATACTGAATGCATAGGACTTTGCACGGAGCGCTATAAATTCAAAGATGGTACGACCATCCGTCTCATCAGAAAAGAAGCCTGGCACTTTTTCTCTTAATGGGGTGTAGCACGGATGATCACTTGGCAAATTGGCAGTATCCATATGGGTGAACAATGATGGATTATTCAATAAATCACCATAAAAATCTTCTGTCTCAATGTAATACACAAGTGAGTCTAAAATATTAAGAAAACGAAAACATTTAATATTTCTAATATTTTATTTTTTACTTTTATTAGGTACCTGTGTCAGTATACATCAAATTTATTTTGTCCTTGTAATGAGACTTCATGACAGAATAATGGTAATCATACATTTTTGTCTTAGAAATATCTAATACTGCGAACCCGATGTATATGGGTTTACAGAAGTTGATGATTTTGTTTTCTAAGGCAATTATTTCAATATTTGGTCCGCATGGTGATGAATGTTTGAAAGTAGGTTTATTTATTAATTTCTGTAATCTACGAGGACACGACACAAGCTCCATTTTTATTCGCTTCCTCATAGACTCCATAGTTTTGCCTAAAATTTTTATTTTAATAGTAACATTTCTTAGATATATTAACAACTGTATAACTGATTAACATACCGAATACCGCATTGTTCATTAATTTATAAAAGTCCTTTTCAAAGTTATTGGCTGCCTTTTTTCTCATTTCGGTGTTTAATTCAATGTAGGGTTTCAGCCAGGCAGATTGTTGGAATTCTAATACCCTATGTACCTATAAAAAGTTTTTATTATTATTATTATTATTATTATTATTATTATATATAAATATATATTTACATTTTCTACTATGAGTCCGTGTGCAATTGCTTGTTGTAAATTTCTATAGTGTAAAATGTACCGGTATTTATTTTCCAATGTTGCCATCAGTTTCTGGACTTTTGAACCGTGCGGTACACCATTATTGGGCAAAAATGGGAGATCATTATGCGTATCATGTAGGCTGTCTGGATATGAAACATCTACTTCATAAATCCTACCGATATCAGATGTTTCTGATAACAAATGAATCCCATTTATGCTCGGCTCAACCCACTTAAACCCACCATACGGCATATATTGTGACATTGCCCACCCATAAAGATTATTACCTATAATATAATAATAATAATATTAATAATAATAGTAATTATAATAATAAAAAAAAAAAATAAATAAATAAATCATATACTCACAATCTTGATACACGATCCATGAGTGTGGTTTATCCGACTTAAATCCAGGTGTAGTGTAATTGTTTGCTTTTGCATAACGCATGCTAGCTTGTGTAAGACCCCCGCGAATACCTTTTTCTATCATTAATAACATGTCATACTCCGATAGTAATTCTAATTTTATAGATGTGTATTTCAACATACAATCAAAGCTGAAACCTGGTGCAGTGTAATAAAACGCCGGGTCCAAATTATATGTCGAAATACAGATATCTCTAAAATTTTCGAATATATCAGCCAAGAGCATGACATCTATCTTCAGATACAAATCAGAGTATTCGCCGAGAGTTTTACACTTAAAATAAGCCCACACCTGTTTTGCAAAAGCATAATTCTCATCGCTGATATTAGATTCGGTTAATGTACTATAGAATTTAGCCTTTGGTAGAAGTGCCGTGTCCATAAGTTTTTTCCAGGTATCTGTATACTCATAAGGATATACCCCCTTACGAGTAACAAGATGTAACTCGTCTGGTTTAAAAACTTTAGCAGTCTCTCTAAACTTACTCATATTGGCAGTTATTAGGTTAGACGCAAGTGTTGACAATTTAGACGCCATGAAACGAAAAGTATCTATAAACCTAACAGAAAAATCTTTACCTACATATTTCGAAAACGAAATAAATTTTTCTTCACTGTTAGGTATTATTGATATTCTCTTCGTATCATAACCTAATTCCTGAACAATAAAATGAGCATCGTAATTAGAGAGATTATGGAAAAAACACGGCACAAAGTTAGGCATTTGAAGCTGTAAATTACAGTTCCTACATAAGGATTGTCTGAATTTACCGGATAGATGATGATGATCTGCGACCTTGATATTTAAATTAGTATATTTACATTTACATAAATTACAACAATTATTAATATCATGAAGTCGCTTTCCATCATCAGTCATTATTAATGGTACATTATAATTAAATAATTTTTCTATCCGTTGAACAATTTCAACTAGAATTACTACAAATCGTTTTGCAACGTCCTGTTGTGATTCACACCCACGAAAAACAACAGGTGTGCGAGGTATATTAAACATTTCTAGTAACTCTGTTGAAACGTCATCCGATACCATAACATACATACAATAGCTCATAGGCGTATGTGATTGAAATGCTTGGGTACTAGTACCCTTACTTTCCAAACACTTTATAAGCAGAGCTTCAAAGTCTGCATATATGACAATCGGATGGCGTTGCGTATTATTCAAAGCTTTAAATTCTAACTTTTCACCTTCAGCTGGCATTTGAGGTAATATAGGTTTAAGTGGCCCACATATCAGTTTGTGTTGATCCAAAGCTGACTGACCACTTAATTTATATCTATATTGCCTGTTGTCGTAAGACGTAAAACATCTCTTACAAAAAAATAAATTTTCTGTATGGGATGTTTTTTGTCCGCGGACAAGTCTAGAAATGTTGGAAATAAATGCGTAGTGTGCTTTATGGCCGTTAGTTATTAGAATAAGATCAAAATGATTATTTTTCTCTTCATCCACAACCTTCAGCGGGTACACTGTGTGCGTTTTATTTTCCATTTGTTTTAAACCATAGACATTAACCGAAACATTATTATTTTTTTTTTCAAAAAATTTTATATCTGAAATTGGAGTAGGGAAAGACAGTCCAGTAAAATTATATTTACCCTCCAAAGTATTATAATTCTCCCCAACGCGATATCTATTATCTCCTGTGACATGTTTAGCCAGAATAGCCCACTTAAAACAATAATCGTCGTTATTTTGTGGATTAATTATGGCTTTTTTAATAGATATATCGTTGGGCAGAGGTAAATATGCACCACCCATTGGCATATATTTGTATATGACAACAAGTAGTCCATCAATGCTTTGGAGGGTAAATCCACTACCCTTTCCCTGATAACAATCTTCCTCGGCTAATAATTTCGTATAAGCGTCATCGATAATTTTTGTTACCGAACATGCAATAAAAACCTCCTTAGCAGAGGTCTTGAACGCCCTATTATTCAAAGACCTCTCCACGTTAGGTTTATTATATGTTCCCTCCAATTTCAGATGAAATTTTATTGGATTATCAGCTAAATGAGAATTTAATAATACAACTAACCTGGATTTAACCGAATTAAGAAAATCTGGATAATTCATAATATTCTGCGTATTTTTTATGTAGTACCGAACAATTTTTCTGTTAAATGATGAGCCAACTTCCACGAACCCGGGTCTTTGAACCAGCTCTAATCGAGACCTCTTTTGTTCACCTAATTGATGTTTACAGGAGGGGGCTAAGAAAGAAAAAAAGAAGTAAATAATTTAATATAATAAAAAGAAAAAATATCTAACCTCGATTATCAACATATTCTTTTTCCCATTCAATGCATGCTTTGATGCATGCATCATCTGGTAGCTGGTTTAAATTCCACAAGTCGTCTGGATTTGTCATGAAATAAAAATAAATAAAATTATATTTATTTATTAATTATGAACTATAAAATATTATAATATAAAAATTTCTACCTTGATTTTTATCATGCTCCATCTCCCACTGCATATAAGCTTTTGAGCATGTATTGTCCGAAAGTTGACTCAAATGCCAATCATCTAAAAGAGTAATAATAATAAATAAAAAGGCACCTTTAAGTGATTACATAACATACTTAAATTACGTTGTTCGGATTGTAAATCCTGGTCCTGTTCAGATGAATTGATATAATTACCTAAAATAAATTATATATTATAATTATACAAATATTAGTCATATAGCAACATTATTAAAATCATACTTGTTGTTGATGGCCCAGCAGATAAATTTGGTACTATTATACCTGGATTAATTTCAATATAATCATCTAAAAGATAATTAAATATATAAAATATAATATAGTTGCATATTATAAAATATAAAACATACCAGAATTATGTAGTAAATTGTTGTTATTTTGCCTAGCTGACAATTCAATTAAACCTTCTAAATTAAAATTAAAAAAATATATTAATTTAAATACTAAATTTTTATATCTTAGTAAATTATAATTATTTTAAAAATAATATTTATTATACTCACGATGATATTTTTGCTTGTGCCTTAGTAAATTATCTTTTCTAGTAAATGATGATTTACAACTAATACAGATGTATCTAATTTTATCATGTATTTTAATATGTCTAGATAAAATATCAGCTCTTTTAAAGGTAGCTAGACAAACACTACACTCAAACATTTTAATTTTTTCTAGTTTATAAAGAACAAATTTAAACAGGAGGTGAAAAATAATACAACTAATCAGATGTGTTACTAGTTAAACACTACTCAAGATATTCATTTGATTATCGCATCACCAGCCACAATATATGAGTGAATTCTTAGAATACAATACAATTGTAAGTGTGGGAATATTGAATTATATGCAAATTTCATGAAATAATAATTTCAAATGTCAAATAAAAAAAAACACTAAGCAATATATATGTTAAAGCATTTTTTCTTATCATTTCCGAGAAGTAACGGTTTATAATTCCCACGATTAAGCAAATATAATATTATACTTATAATTTATTAGACTTATAAATACAAAATATATAAAAATATAATATTAATTATATTAATAACATTGTGTTGTGATAGATAATAGAAGATACATTCAAATATATAGAATATAGATATAATATTATAATAACATCAACCGATAACATAATTCAAATAACCGCGGAAAAATCAAATGATTGTTTGGGCGGCTTATAGGAAATTACCATATTGTTTGATAACATAGTTTTAAATGATAACGGAGTGTTATAGTAGTATATATTATATACGATGATAGATTAAATATAACATAATTATAATATAATATAATATAATATAATATAATATAATGATATCATAGAGTGATAACAGAATTCGAATAACTGCGGCAATGATTGTTTGGGCGGCGTGATAACGCATACGTACGGCAGCGCGGTGGGAAAGAAGAGAGGAGGGGATACTTCATCATTACGTATACGTTCGGGTGGCGGGTCCGTTTATACCGCCTCTCGGGCGGCTTATGGGAAATTTACATGGGAGGCGGTTTCAGACGATGATAGATTAAATATAACATAATTATAATATAATATAATGACATCATAGAGTGATAACAGAATTCGAATAACCGCGGCAATGATTGTTTGGGCGGCGTGATAACGCATACGTACGGCGGCGCGGTGAGAAAGAAGAGAGGAGGGGATACTTCATCATTACGTATACGTTCGGGCGGCGGCACTATGAG
>JAIUCT010006768.1:0-13978 GCA_021307375.1 Tetraneura akinire
CATTTTGATTTGGTTGGTTGAAAAGATAAGGCCAAATGAAGTTGATGCAGTGATATCAGCTGAAATCCCTAATGTACAAGTAGATCCTGGATTGCATGAGGTAGTTATCAAAAACATGATACATGGTCCCTGTGGAACTCTTAATCAAAATTCACCGTGTATGATGGATGGTAAATGTTCAAAACGATATCCACGGACATTAATATCGGAAACAATTACTGGTAATGACGGTTATCCATTGTATCGTCGCAGATCGACAGCAGACAATGGAAAATCAACAATTGTCAAATTAAATCAACAAGATATTGAAATAGATAATCGTTGGATTGTTCCATATTCACCCATTTTATCAAAGACATTCAAAGCACACATCAACGTTGAATCTTGCCATTCAGTGAAATCTATTAAATATATTTGCAAATATGTAACCAAAGGGAGTGATATGGCTGTGATTGGAATTGGTGCAGAGAATTCCAATGATGAAGTTACCCAATACCAAATGGGCCGCTATGTCAGTAGTAATGAAGCAGTTTGGCGAATATTTTCTTTTCCTATTCATGAGAGACACCCTTCTGTTGTTCACTTAGCTGTGCATTTAGAAAATGGACAAAGAGTGTATTTTACAGCACAGAACGCAGTACAAAGAGCTGCTCAGCCACCATCTACTACATTAACCAGTTTTTTTGAGACATGCCAAAACGATGATTTCGCACAAACATTGCTATATTCTGAAATGCCAAAATATTATACCTGGAATCAATCCTCAAGGAGATTTATACGACGGAAACAAGGAAAACCAGTTCCAGGATATACAGATGTATATTCCACCGATGCGATTGGCCGGATTTATTCAGTACATCCAAGCAATGATGAATGTTTTTATTTACGACTGCTATTAGTCAATGTACGTGGCCCAACATCATTCCAACAGTTACGAACTGTTGATGGTGAATTGTGTGGATCCTACAGAGAAGCCTGTCAACGTTTGCAATTGCTTGAAAATGACGCTCATTGGGATCAAACTCTCAATGATGCTGTAATATCATCACACGCTCATCAAATACGAACATTGTTTTCTATAATCATATCTACATGCTTCCCATCAAACCCAATTGATTTGTGGATCAAGTACAAAGATTATATGTGTGATGATATTTTGTATCAAATACAGAATAGAATGGGAAATCCAAATATACAAATCAGTGAAGAAATTTACAATGAAGCATTGATTTCAATTGAGGACATGTGCTTGATAATGTCAAACAAACTATTAATTCAATTAGGCCTGACCACGCCCAATCGTCCAATGCATGACGCTTTTAACCAAGAGTTGCATCGAGAAAGACTGTATGATCTCAACGCTTTGAAAGAATTAATTCAAACAAATCTTCCACTGTTAAATGAACAACAGAAGTATGTATTTGAAACTCTTATGAAAGTAACAAATGATGAAACTGGAGGGATTTACTTCTTAGATGCACCTGGTGGTACAGGAAAAACTTTTTTGATTTCATTAATATTAGCAACAATTCGCTCACAAAATAAAATTGCACTTGCACTCGCTTCGTCGGGAATCGCAGCAACTTTGCTTGAAGGTGGTCGAACAGCCCATTCAGCACTAAAATTGCCATTAAATATGCAAAGCAATGAAACTCCAACCTGCAACGTTTCGAAGAACTCTGCAATGGCAAAGGTTTTGCAGCAATGTAAATTGATTGTTTGGGATGAATGCACAATGGCACATAAAAAATCTTTGGAGGCTTTGGACAGAACCTTAAAAGATCTACGGAGCAATAATAACCGATTTGGTGGTGCAATGATTTTATTAGCAGGAGATTTTCGTCAAACATTGCCGGTGATTCCACGATCAACGCCAGCTGATGAACTCAATGCATGTCTAAAGTCCTCCAGTTTGTGGAAACATGTCAAAGTACTTCATTTTAGCAAGAATATGCGTGTCGAGTTGCAAAATGACCAATCTGGAAACATATTCTCTAAACAACTCATTGACATTGCTAATGGAAAATTTCCTATAGACATGTTGACTGGCTGCATTAACTTTCCTCAAAGTTTTTGTCAGTAAACTCGATCAAAAGATGAACTTATTCAGAAGGTGTTTCCAGATGTTTCTCAAAATTACAGAAACCATGATTGGTTGAGCGAACGAGCTATACTGGCTGCAAAAAACATAGATGTAAATGAATTAAATTTCAAAATTCAAGAACAAATTACAGGCGAATTGAGGATATATAAATCAGTTGATTCGGCTACTAATCAAGATGATGTAGTCAACTATCCACCGGAATTTTTAAACTCGCTGGATTTGCCAGGATTGCCACCTCACACTCTTCAATTAAAGGTTGGATCGGTGGTTATAATATTGCGAAATATCAACCAACCGCGTCTTTGCAACGGTACACGGTTAGCGATAAAAAAATTACTAAACAATGTGATAGAAGCAACTATACTTAAAGGAAAGTATAAAGGAGAAGATGTTCTCATACCGCGCATCCCAATGATTCCGACTGATGTGCCATTTGAGTTTAAACGACTACAGTTTCCAGTGGGTCTTGCTTTTGCTATGACCATAAACAAGTCCCAGGGGCAATCATTAAGTGTTTGTGGTATTAATCTAGAAAACCCATGTTTCTCCCATGGTCAATTGTATGTTGCCAGTTCCCGTGTTGGAAAACCATCAGATTTGTTTATCTATGCGCCAGGTAATCAAACAAAAAACATCGTATACCACAAAGCACTACAATGATAATAATAATAATTATGATTCACATGACTAACAATAAAGCGATTACTTACTTTTAAATCCTTATATATGTTTTATTTAATTATTTTTTATTCACAACGCCCTATCACCAGGGTGACGGTTCTGTTCAGGAGAATTTTTTAAAATACGTAGGCACAAAAACTGCCACATTACAAATCTTTTTGACAGGACGAAGTCTGTCGGGTCAGCTAGTATTTTAATATAATTACTTTAAAAAAAGCTGATTCTAGTGTGGGAGGAATAATCAGAATACAGTTATAAATAGTCATAGTGGATAATATTATGTTTTAATTATATCCTGAATTATCGTAAAATATTTTCAAATCGATTTTGTGAAAAAAACTATATCCGTGAATATTTTCGTATTTTTGTCATTTTTTTCATTTCGCATATTAAACTCATTTTTGAAATTAAAAAACCCAAATAAAGTATTAATTACATCTACTTTCCTTATATAGTGTATAAGAAAGACTTATAAGAGCGAATTATAAGGGTTCACCCTCTCCACTTGGGCTTCGCATGTTTTAGAATTTCAAAGCAATGTAAAAAAAAAAAAACCAATAACCTTAACTATATAAATGTATTGAATTGTAATTAAATAAATATTATTTATATATTTTATGTTTCTAGTAATAATCATATTTACCAATGCCTATTACCTAAAATACATCTGTACTTTAAACTTTTAAATATAAAAATTAATTATTACGCTCCCCATCTTCAGTGTAAAACTCAGATAACACATTCTTTGTTTTTCACTGAAGATGATCACAATGTTATTAAAATACGTATTTCCTCAAAAACTTGTATAACTTATATTTCATATAATAGTTCTTGTTTTTCCTAATGTCTCCAAGTTTGTATATTTTAGGAGACACATAAAGTTTAGGTTGATTGGGAGACTCTAAGGAAGACAATATACAAAATTATTGAAATACGTAGGGTATACGCGTTAAAAAATGTATTAATTTTGTGATCTAACTTCTTATAATATATATTTATTAAACGTTTATTTAAATTCATAAAATGTAATTATTTAATTAGATAACTTGTTAATAATTGAATAAAAATATATTTATATATTATAATATATATTATAGAGTTGGCTAAAGAATGTAAGACTATATTAATTAATCATATCTATAAATTATTTATTAGGTAATAATTCAATACCTACTTAGTACTACTATAGTACCATCTACGATCTACCTACTTTTTTTTCTTTTCACTGTATAATTATTATTAGTATGATATTATGATTTGATTATTATTGTTTAATTATCATGTTATATTGTTGATTATTGAATAATAATATATTTTATATATATAATAGATATTGTAGCGATGAGTGACAAACGTAAGGACTATTATAAATTAATCATATTTATAAATTATTAAATAATATTTCAATCTAACAACTTTAAATAAAACGAGCTGAATCTGGTGTGGGAGTTATGTTTAGAATACAGTTATGAATAGCGGATAATGTTATATTTTAAAAATATCGTAAATTATTTCTAATAGATTTCGTCAAAACAATAGTATCTCTGAATAGTTTCGTATTTCGTCTTTCTTTCGTATTTTTTCCTACCGCATGTCACATATTAAACTCAATTTTTAAATTCAAAACCCCAATAAAATATTATTTACATCCACTATTTTAATACAGTGTATAATATAGTTCTATAGGAGCGAGTTATAAGGGTTCACCACCCCTTAAGTCAGGCGAGATTTAGAATTTCAAAGCAATGTAAAAAAAAAAAAAAAAAAAAAAAACATAAAATTAACTAGGTATATTATAATGTATTAAATTTTTAAATTGTATAAAAATATTAATTATTTATATATAATATGTTATTCTAGTAATAAACATATTTACAATGCCAATTACCTATAATACAATTGTATTTTATACTTATAAATATAATTATTATTTAATAGGCTCCTTATCTTCAGTGCAAAACTCAGACACAACACATTCTGTGTTTTGCACTGAACATGGTAACATTGTTATCGAAATACACATACGCGTTAAGAAATGTATTAATTTTGTGATCTGGCTTATTATAATATATAATTGTTATTTGTTAAGTGTACCTATATATAAATTAATTAAATATATTTAATAAAGTAGATTACTTGTTAATAATTGAATAATAATAAATTTCTATGTATAAAATATTATAATATACATTATAGAGTTGGATCATCAACGTAAGGACGTATTAATTAATATATTATCATTCTAACCAATTTGAAAAAAATAGCTGATTGTGGTGTGGGAGGTATGGGTATAAGACAGTTATGGATGTTGTTATGTTTTAAATTTTTCCTGAATTATGGTATAATATTTCAAATCGATTTCGTCAATATAACATTTATCTGCCAATATTTTTTTTTGTATTTTCGTCATTAATTCGTAGTGTTTTCTACCGCATATCGCATATTTAACGCAATTTTTTAATTGGTATCTCAAATAAAGTATTATCTACATCCACTTTCCTAATATAGTTAATAATATAATCATATATGAGCGGGTTTTAAGGGTTCACATTGAGCCTCGTTTGACTTTAAATTTCAAAACAAAGTAAAGAAAAACAAACATAAAATTAACTATATTATAATGTATTAAATTGTATTAAAATATAAATTATTTATATATTTTATGTTTCTAGTACCTAATAATCATATTTATTAATGCCAATTACCTATAATACATCTGTGTTTTATTATTATTTATTATAAATATAAATATTATTAATACACTCTTTATCTTCAGTGGAAAACTCAGACACTACACATTCCGAGTTTTGCACTGAATATGGTTTTGAACATTGTTATTGAAATACGATTACGCGTTAAGAATTAATGTATTAATTTTGTGATCTGGCTTATAATATATAATTATTAAATGTATATATAAATTAATTAAAAATATTTATTAAAGTAGATTACTTGTTATTAATTGAATAATAATATATTTATATATATATAATGTATATTATAGCCTTGGCTGAACGACGTAAAGACTTATTAAGTAATCATATCTATAAATTATTAATTAATATTTAAATCTAACTACTTACTACTTTTTTTTAAAAAAAAAACGAGATGTTACTGGTGTGGGTGATATGAGTGGAATACAGTTATGAATATTGGATAAAATTATGTTTAAATATTTCTTGAATTATCGTAAAATATTTCAAATCGATTTCGTCAAAATTACATTATTCGTGAATACTTTCGTATTTTCATCATTTTTTGTAGTTTTTCCTACTCATGTCCCATATTATTCTCAGTTTTGAAATTGAAAATACAAAGAAAGTATTCTATATCCACTTTCCTAATATAATTGTTATATATAGTCTTATAGGAGCGAGTAATAAGGGTTCACCACCCCTAGTGCCTCACTTGAATTAAAATTTCAAAACAATGTAAAAAAAAAAAAATTAACTTCCTTATAATGTATTAAATTGTATTAAAATATTAATTATTTATATTATATTTTATGTTAACACTCAAATTTACTAATTCCTATTTCCCATAATACATCTGGGTTTTATTATTATAAATATATAATTTGTTTAATAGGCTTCCCATCTTCAGTGCAAAACGCAGACACAATACTGTTGCATTGAAGATTGTATAATTGTTAATAAAACAACCTAACCTAACCTAACCTATATGCTTAAATAACTCATATAAATGATATTTGATATAATAGTTCTCCTATATTCTCCAACTTACTATGTTTATGTAAAAGCATAATGGTTAGGCATGATTGAGAGAATCTGAGAATGACAATTTACATATTTTTTGAAATACGTATACGCATTAAAAATGTATCTATTTTGTGATCTGGCTTATTAAAATACATAAATAAAAGTTTATATAAATTAATAAAATAATATAAATATTAATTTGATTACATGTTAATAATTGATTAATAATATATTTATATATATATATATAATATTATATATTATAGAGTTGGATAAAAAACGTAAGAATATATTTTTTAATCATAAGCATAACTATAAATAATTATTAATTAATATTTTAATCTAACCACTTTAAAAAGACGAGCTGATTCTGGTGTAGAAGGCATGAGTAGAAACTCATACAGTTATGTATAGTTGATAATGTTATGTTTAAAATTATTCCTGGACTATCGTAAAATATTTCAAATCGATTTCGCCAAATATCGGTGAATATTTTTGTCATTATTTCGTAGTTTTTCTTATTGGATATCGCATATTAAACTGAATTTTTTATTGAAAGCCCAAATAAAGTATTATCTACATCCACTTTCCCAATAAAGTGTATAATATAATCTTATATGAGCGGGTTATAAAGGTTAACTTCCCCCTAGGTCTCGCTTGACTTTAAATTTCAATACAATGTAAAAAAAAAAAAAAAAAAAAAAAAAAAAAAAAACATTAAGTTAACTATATAATGTATTAAATTGTATTAAAATATTAATTATTCATATTTTTTAAGTTTCTAGTAATAAAATGATATTTACCATAATACCTATAATACATCTGTTTCATTATTATAAATATAAATATTATTTAATACATCACTTATCTTAACGTGTGTTAATATTCGTCCCCGTCGGAATCATTTACTATTCGTGATAATAGGAGCTTTATTTCTGGTAAAAATGTGTCTACAGTCTTATAACAGAAAAGACATAAGGCATTGTAAAGCCTATAATATATTCTTCTCTTCGCCTCGTTCAGAATATAAAAAGAGTGATTCACTTACAGAAAACGATCATGCTAAATATACACGATATTCTAAATCTAAATTTATTCAACAAAAAATATAGTGTATGTATTTCACATTTACTCATACATAAATGCATGATGCATGCAATGACAATAATCATAGCACTTATAAGCAACAAGCAATAAAGAAGGCAAAATTTGAAAACATTAATAAAAAAATATATAAATATGGAAATTTATATTAATTTAAACTTTTTTGACTTTATATCAAATCGTATGTCATTTCATATTCAAACGATATGAACCTGATTATAGTAATAACAATGGTACTATTATAGTATGAACACATCAAAATACCTCGGTTTTATATTTATTTAATATTTTTTTGGTTTGTTTTTGTTTCAAAAATTATTTACCCTCCCCATAATCAGTGCAAAATACAGACACAACACATTTTGTGGTTTTCACTAAAGATAGTAATATTGTTATTATAATACGTATTTGTTTTAATAACTTATATAACTTTTATTTGATATAATAGTTCTCATAACGTCTCCAAGTTTGAATATTTTAAGAAACGCATAAAGATTAGAATGATTTGGAGACTCTAGGATGACAATATACAAAATTATTTAAAGACGTATAAGCTTTAAAAATATTATATAATTCGTAAAATATAATTAATAAATTATAAAAATAATAATAATAATATTAATAATAATAATAATAATAATAATAATAATAATAATAATAATAATAATAATAATAATAATAATAATATTATGTTTTTAAATATGTATATAGTATATACTAAAGGGAATAAAGAAGAGGGTAAGGCCATATTAATTAATCTTATCCATAAATTGTTAATTAATCTATAATATAAAAATGAATCGCAAAATGTGTTGGTAAGCGCATAACTCAACAACGCCTAGACCAATTTGGCCAAATCTTTTTTTAAAATGTTCGTTGAAGTTCAAGGATGGTTTTTACGGCGAGAAAAATTAGAATTATTGCTGGAAAACCCCTAAAAATAGCCCTTTTCTTTTTCTAATACAAATGATTTGTAACTAAACCGTAGTCAATTTGAGCTTTATTGCTATGGTATTATTTTTGCTTTATTGCTATGGTTAGTGTTTGTTTAGTTCGTGATTAGTGAAAAAATAATTTATATTTGATATGCCTCCTATAAGACGAAGCAATTTAGGTAGAAGAACCAGAAATGCTACAAACCAAGCTAATTACCGATCTAATCGTACTGCACAAGAACGTGACGACGGAAATGAACGTGAAAGAATTCGGATATCACAAACGCGTGAAGCGCGAGCGCGACATTCAACTAATAATCGCGCAAGTTTGAATCGAGCTGCTTTCAGTTACGATGTGTCAATTGACTACAGTAACTACCAATGTGTTGTTATTGGTTCTATGAACTCGGTTTGCTCACACTGTAAAGCATTAAAATACAAAAACGAAGCCAATGGATTGTGTTGCGCAAATGGTAAAGTGAAATTGATACCATTGGATCCACCACCAGAACCATTGTACTCATTGGTTTCAGGAATAGGAACAGATTCTATACACTTTTTGACACATATCCATCAATATAACAATTGATTTCAAATGACTTCATTTGGGGCAACAAATGTAGTTCGGAAAAATTTTATGCCAACTTTCAAGGTATGTATTATAGCAGTTACTCATAATTATTTTAGCGAACAAAATTTTCTGTCACCAAAGTTAAGATGTGTCACTAATCTTCAATTTCTTAATCATTACGAAATATATCACTTAGTCATCATATTATATGGTGATTCAGTTTCAGTGACACTTTTATTATATTTTATATTTGATAGATATTAGTTAAAACTAAATATATACTTTTTAAGATCAAATATTATTTAAGTTTGATCACTGACAATCCATTAATTTATACCACACCATAATATTTTTTTTTATTTACAGATACAAGGGCAAATATATCACAGAGCAGGTTCACTGTTACCAGTGTCAGATAGCGACAACAAATTCCTGCAAATTTATTTTATGGGCAATTCACCACAAGAAATTGATCTGCGTTGTGCACATAACAATTTAGTAAAGAGGTCTATTGTAGAACAATTACAAACTTTATTTCATCAACACAATCAATTGATTATATTGTTTAAAACTGCCCTGGATCTGATGCCATCCGATAATCACAAAATTGTAATCAGAGCTGATAAAACACCTGCAGGTCAACATACAAGACGTTTTAATGCACCAACTATTGATGAAGTTGCTATCGTTGTAGTTGGAGAAAACTTGGAATCCCGTGATATTGTTTTACATCGTCGGAATGATCAATTACAACGTATAAAGGAAACACACCGCTCATATGATGCACTGCAATATCCCATTATATTTTGGCAAGGTGAAGATGAAGGCTACGATTTCTCAATAAAAATGATAAATCCCATTACAGGTAACTAAAATATTAGTTTAGCTATGGCGATAATATATCAGTCATTAGATTATGTATTTTAATTTTATATTTGAATGTTATTAAAACAAAATCTATTTACAGGTTCTGAAACCAACAAAAAAGTCAGTTCAATGAACTATTATTCATACCGCCTAATGATTCGGGAAAATAAAGATAATCACATATTGAAATGTCGCCGATTATATCACAAATATGTTGTTGACATGTATGTTGAAATTGAAACGGAGAGATTAACATTCATCAGGTTGAATCAAACCAAACTCCGATCTGAAGAGTATATACACCTTCGAGATGCGATTAATACTGATAGAAATGCACAGAATGTCGGTCGGATGACTATTCTTCCAGCAACATACATCGGAAGCCCTCGGCATATGCACGAATATGCTCAAGATGCCATGTCGTATGTTCGTCATTATGGTACAGCAGATTTGTTCATCACATTTACATGCAATCCGCAATGGATAGAAATCAAGCGGGAGTTATTCTCTGGGCAATCACCCATTGATCGTCATGATATTACAGCCAGAGTCTTTAGACAAAAGTTGAAATCTTTAATGGATTTCATCGTAAAACATAATGTGTTTGGTGAGACACGCTGCTGGATGTATTCTGTGGAGTGGCAGAAACGAGGATTGCCATTTTGATTTGGTTGGTTGAAAAGATAAGGCCAAATGAAGTTGATGCAGTGATATCAGCTGAAATCCCTAATGTACAAGTAGATCCTGGATTGCATGAGGTAGTTATCAAAAACATGATACATGGTCCCTGTGGAACTCTTAATCAAAATTCACCGTGTATGATGGATGGTAAATGTTCAAAACGATATCCACGGACATTAATATCGGAAACAATTACTGGTAATGACGGTTATCCATTGTATCGTCGCAGATCGACAGCAGACAATGGAAAATCAACAATTGTCAAATTAAATCAACAAGATATTGAAATAGATAATCGTTGGATTGTTCCATATTCACCCATTTTATCAAAGACATTCAAAGCACACATCAACGTTGAATCTTGCCATTCAGTGAAATCTATTAAATATATTTGCAAATATGTAACCAAAGGGAGTGATATGGCTGTGATTGGAATTGGTGCAGAGAATTCCAATGATGAAGTTACCCAATACCAAATGGGCCGCTATGTCAGTAGTAATGAAGCAGTTTGGCGAATATTTTCTTTTCCTATTCATGAGAGACACCCTTCTGTTGTTCACTTAGCTGTGCATTTAGAAAATGGACAAAGAGTGTATTTTACAGCACAGAACGCAGTACAAAGAGCTGCTCAGCCACCATCTACTACATTAACCAGTTTTTTTGAGACATGCCAAAACGATGATTTCGCACAAACATTGCTATATTCTGAAATGCCAAAATATTATACCTGGAATCAATCCTCAAGGAGATTTATACGACGGAAACAAGGAAAACCAGTTCCAGGATATACAGATGTATATTCCACCGATGCGATTGGCCGGATTTATTCAGTACATCCAAGCAATGATGAATGTTTTTATTTACGACTGCTATTAGTCAATGTACGTGGCCCAACATCATTCCAACAGTTACGAACTGTTGATGGTGAATTGTGTGGATCCTACAGAGAAGCCTGTCAACGTTTGCAATTGCTTGAAAATGACGCTCATTGGGATCAAACTCTCAATGATGCTGTAATATCATCACACGCTCATCAAATACGAACATTGTTTTCTATAATCATATCTACATGCTTCCCATCAAACCCAATTGATTTGTGGATCAAGTACAAAGATTATATGTGTGATGATATTTTGTATCAAATACAGAATAGAATGGGAAATCCAAATATACAAATCAGTGAAGAAATTTACAATGAAGCATTGATTTCAATTGAGGACATGTGCTTGATAATGTCAAACAAACTATTAATTCAATTAGGCCTGACCACGCCCAATCGTCCAATGCATGACGCTTTTAACCAAGAGTTGCATCGAGAAAGACTGTATGATCTCAACGCTTTGAAAGAATTAATTCAAACAAATCTTCCACTGTTAAATGAACAACAGAAGTATGTATTTGAAACTCTTATGAAAGTAACAAATGATGAAACTGGAGGGATTTACTTCTTAGATGCACCTGGTGGTACAGGAAAAACTTTTTTGATTTCATTAATATTAGCAACAATTCGCTCACAAAATAAAATTGCACTTGCACTCGCTTCGTCGGGAATCGCAGCAACTTTGCTTGAAGGTGGTCGAACAGCCCATTCAGCACTAAAATTGCCATTAAATATGCAAAGCAATGAAACTCCAACCTGCAACGTTTCGAAGAACTCTGCAATGGCAAAGGTTTTGCAGCAATGTAAATTGATTGTTTGGGATGAATGCACAATGGCACATAAAAAATCTTTGGAGGCTTTGGACAGAACCTTAAAAGATCTACGGAGCAATAATAACCGATTTGGTGGTGCAATGATTTTATTAGCAGGAGATTTTCGTCAAACATTGCCGGTGATTCCACGATCAACGCCAGCTGATGAACTCAATGCATGTCTAAAGTCCTCCAGTTTGTGGAAACATGTCAAAGTACTTCATTTTAGCAAGAATATGCGTGTCGAGTTGCAAAATGACCAATCTGGAAACATATTCTCTAAACAACTCATTGACATTGCTAATGGAAAATTTCCTATAGACATGTTGACTGGCTGCATTAACTTTCCTCAAAGTTTTTGTCAGTAAACTCGATCAAAAGATGAACTTATTCAGAAGGTGTTTCCAGATGTTTCTCAAAATTACAGAAACCATGATTGGTTGAGCGAACGAGCTATACTGGCTGCAAAAAACATAGATGTAAATGAATTAAATTTCAAAATTCAAGAACAAATTACAGGCGAATTGAGGATATATAAATCAGTTGATTCGGCTACTAATCAAGATGATGTAGTCAACTATCCACCGGAATTTTTAAACTCGCTGGATTTGCCAGGATTGCCACCTCACACTCTTCAATTAAAGGTTGGATCGGTGGTTATAATATTGCGAAATATCAACCAACCGCGTCTTTGCAACGGTACACGGTTAGCGATAAAAAAATTACTAAACAATGTGATAGAAGCAACTATACTTAAAGGAAAGTATAAAGGAGAAGATGTTCTCATACCGCGCATCCCAATGATTCCGACTGATGTGCCATTTGAGTTTAAACGACTACAGTTTCCAGTGGGTCTTGCTTTTGCTATGACCATAAACAAGTCCCAGGGGCAATCATTAAGTGTTTGTGGTATTAATCTAGAAAACCCATGTTTCTCCCATGGTCAATTGTATGTTGCCAGTTCCCGTGTTGGAAAACCATCAGATTTGTTTATCTATGCGCCAGGTAATCAAACAAAAAACATCGTATACCACAAAGCACTACAATGATAATAATAATAATTATGATTCACATGACTAACAATAAAGCGATTACTTACTTTTAAATCCTTATATATGTTTTATTTAATTATTTTTTATTCACAACGCCCTATCACCAGGGTGACGGTTCTGTTCAGGAGAATTTTTTAAAATACGTAGGCACAAAAACTGCCACATTACAAATCTTTTTGACAGGACGAAGTCTGTCGGGTCAGCTAGTATTTTAATATAATTACTTTAAAAAAAGCTGATTCTAGTGTGGGAGGAATAATCAGAATACAGTTATAAATAGTCATAGTGGATAATATTATGTTTTAATTATATCCTGAATTATCGTAAAATATTTTCAAATCGATTTTGTGAAAAAAACTATATCCGTGAATATTTTCGTATTTTTGTCATTTTTTTCATTTCGCATATTAAACTCATTTTTGAAATTAAAAAACCCAAATAAAGTATTAATTACATCTACTTTCCTTATATAGTGTATAAGAAAGACTTATAAGAGCGAATTATAAGGGTTCACCCTCTCCACTTGGGCTTCGCATGTTTTAGAATTTCAAAGCAATGTAAAAAAAAAAAAA
>JAIUCT010006769.1:0-15593 GCA_021307375.1 Tetraneura akinire
ACGGAGGATCATCTTGCGATAAAACTTCATACCGATTTGTGGAAAAGAGTAGTTTTTGTTTTTATTTGTCGGCGTTCGTGGTGAACTCGAATCGAAAGAATTTGAATGAATTCTTTTAGTTTTATTTGTCGTAGATGTAGTTCATCCGCCCGACGATGAGTTATCATTATTTGAAGTGTCCATTTTATCAGAGGCGTTCGTAGCAGCTGATTTATTTTTATTAAATTTGATTATCCGTTGATTACTGGAATCGCCGTTAATTTTCTTAGTAGTAGTTAATTTATAATTATTAATTTTATCTTTTTCTTTGATTGGGAGTGTAGGAGATAGTGGCATTGCAGGTAAGGGACAAAGTCTCGATAGACCGCCGCACGCAGCGCGCGATAACAACGACGGAGTGACCGAAGCGAGTGACGAATAGCACTAGCGACAATATTATAATGTGTAATATAAAAATTAATATATAAAATAATAATACGTCATGTTTAGATCATTAAATCTTCACATATTGATGTAAGAACAAGTTTTGCATGAATAAGATATAACTGATACTTGAATATTCATTTTAACACTAATTGAACCTTTTAGGCGCAAAAAATGTAAGTAAAAATAATGTAATGTTGAATGAAATGACGAAGCGTAGCAATACTAATGTGCATGCTACGGACGCCACACACGAACTGATTTAATATAATAGTAAAATAAAATTTTAATTTTTTCGTAACGAGTATCTATATAATATTAATATTAAAAGAAAGAACTCAACAATCATCATTATTAAATTTTTATAAAAAATCAAGACAATCTACTGATGAGACTGTAGAGTTTAATGTGAGTGAACCAATACGTATACAACATATATCAAGTTTAGCAATACAAGAAATAAAACAATCAACACCAACTATAATTTCTACGGTAATAGAACAAATTACAGATTCTAAGTTTGACATCGGTGCTTATGGCAATAACTATTAATATAATAAAATAATACGTTCAATTCCGCGGCCTATTCGCCGTACCGTTACCGCAACGAATTTCCGCCGTACCGTTACCGCAACGAATTTCCGCCCGGTTGACTATTGTAATATATATATATATTATTATTTGTCATATATTTCTGTTACACACTGCATACCATTTTAGAACCTACACATATATTTTCTTATACTTTATAACTAATAATATTATTTCATATATTATATTATTGCATGTTTTTATAATTTATATTTAAAAATAATATCTCAACGTAGTTTTTGGGTCACATCAAAAAAAAATTTGCCGCCCTAGGCTTTAGCCTACACAGCCTAAGCGGTTATACGGCCCTGTGAGAATAGATATAATATTTTAGACAATATTCGGTTAAAATTAGGAGTACAAATTAGAAATAAAACACCAGATATCCCCGATCAATTTTATAACCAAACATCATGTTCGTCTGAAGAAACTGATGAAGAAGAAAAATCAAAAGATAACATGACGCGGTCCGCGGTGGGTGTGTTCAAAAACCTCTTCCGCGGGCCGGCGTTGTGCATCTCTTGTCAACCACCAGCACGCGATAGGCGACACGAGTGTATCGCTGCGCTCACCAACCCCACCGTGGGTCAGAAGGCGCACAGCGCCACTGATGTCGGTTGATGGATCGCTGCGACCGGCGAATCGGACTCAATCTGTTTTTCTTTCGATACACTTGTCTTTTGCGCACACCCTATCAATACAGTTCACCACCGATTTCTGTCGTTATTAACTGTTATTTTTGTATATCCGCGTAAGTGCGCTATTAAAGGTTTCTTATTTATTTTTTTTTCCTACGTCCACACGTCGTTCGTGTCTTGTCGCACTAGCCGAGTCAGATACCATTGTCATTTTCTGAAGCTAGTGCAATTTTGTAAAAGTGCGATCACGTGTGTCACCCATTATATACATTGTTTGTTCCTCATCACATCACGAGTTTTTTTTTTCCGCTTACACTATTCTCCTGCGGTACTTCCAGACCATCACCGTCACCACAACACTCCGTCGAGCGAGTCTCCAGGCAAACAGATTAAGACAGTCGAAGAAATATAAAGTAATCATACGTTACGATGAATGGAATAAAATAAAACCAATTGAAAAAAAGGTCAATACTAAAAAGGGACCTAGAATTAAAAAAGGTTGGACAGATATATTTTTTGATGCTTTTTGAAGTCAACATAAATTATCATGTGCATATGCAGCCTCTTATCACATAATAACAAATCATTGGGTAATTTTTAAAGGGAGATGTATTGAATGTAATTCTCCGATATTTGGTGATATCGAGGGACTACCAAAACCAGAATTTTTCATCGTATCAAATAAATAAAATGATAAAATGTTGCACGGCACAGAACAATGACGATGGTAAACTCATAATATTAAGATAATTGGTGGACCATTTTGTAAGCAATAAATTATTATATTAGTACTTTTTATGTAATATAATAAAACAAATCTGTATATTATTAATTAATAGTCAAAGAAAATCAAGCTAAAAAATTATCAAAAGTGTGGTCTGTTCATTCATCTGATAGTGATGAAGATACTTTAATTAGTCAATCACATCCACCATATAAAAAGAGAAGAAAATTATTACCAGATGTACTTGATAAAAATGGTATTTTGGAATTGCCAAAACCACCAAAACATCCTGTTTCTAAAAGTAAAATATCTTTAATTTTTATATTACACAATAATATTCCTCAATTTTCATATACCTACTATGAAATTTATTATAATTTGTTTATGTTTAAATTCATAGCAATTCATTCAGATAATAATCTTAAGGAAAATTTTGTGTTTCTCATAACAAATCAGCTTTGCATGATAATTTAAATAGCTCATCAGAAACCAATAAAACTGATATTCGTAAGTTTAGAATTTTATATTTTCCATTTTACATAATATCAAAACAAAACATTTAATTTATTTTAAAACTTAGCTCATAGTTTGGATGATGCTGTGGTTAGTCCATATATTTATTTTTATTTATTTATTAGAATATTTAACGGGCATAACCCTTTAACAATATATTACAATAAAAACTTTAAATTATTTAAAAATTATGCATTATTTCATTCACAGATAATAATACAAACATAATATAAAATTATAAATCACAGATTATCACTTATCAAAACCTTATAAATGGTATGCTTAAAAACATCTCGAGACATAAAAAAGAAATCTACATGATTAACTAATGTATTTGCTAATATTAAAACACGTGGAAAATATGTTGCTTTACTAAAATTAGTGGAATTAAATGGAACATAAAATAACTTTTTTTTTCTTATATTCTTTTGGCTAGTGTGAAAACCAACCATAGAAATTAATTCAGGGCAATCTACTTGACCATTAACTAAATCATACAAAAATACCAAATCAGCAACTTTTCTTCTTAGGTCACATGATAATACTCCTAATTGGGTGGCAGTAATTCGATAGGTATCTCTAGTTATGTTCATATTCAGTTTAAAACATATAGATTTAATAGACTTATATTGTACATTTTCTATTGAATGTATTAAACCAGTATTATGAGGGGACCAAACTATGGAACAAAACTCAATCTTTGATCGAACCAAAGAAAAAAACAATAGTTTTAAGATATTAAGATTTTTAAAATCTTTAGTTTCTATTTAGAAAACCCAACATTTTATAAGAATTACTAATTTGTAAATTGATATGCTTAGAAAAAGATAAATTATTTTCCAAAATTATTCCTAAATCTCTTATATAATTTACTCTAGTTAAAACGTTATTGTCAATTGAATAATCATACAATATCGGTTCTTTTTTGTGGGAAAACGTTATAACATTACACTTATTTATGTTAAGTGGTAACTTATTTTCAATACTCCAATGATTAAGTTTGTCAATATTATACTGTAATCTCATACAATCTTTCTGGGAACTTATAACTGAAAATATTTTGGCATCATCAGCAAATAAAAGAATACTTATAGATTGATCAAAAATATTAGGTAAGTCATTAATAAATAAATTAAATAATAATGGGCCTAAATGAGATCCTTGTGGCACTCCCGAGTATACCTTAATATCGGATGAAATTATAGATCTTATTTTTACGGCTTGTGTACGATCCATCAGATATGATTTAATCCATTCTAAAAATGCACCATTAAACCCTAAATATTTAAGTTTATTTATTAAGATTCTATAATTTACTTTATCGAAGGCTTTTTGGAAGTCAGTGTAGATTGAGTCTACTTGCAGTCCTTCACGAAAAGCAGAAATAATATCTGATTGGTATAAAATTAAATTTGTAAGAACAGATTTATTTTTTCTAAATCCATGTTGACAACTTTTTATATGCTGTGACATTAGAAATGAAAGTTTTTTAGTAATAATAGCTTCAAACATTTTAGGAATAGCTGATAAATTAGATATAGGTCTATAATTACAAACATTAACTTTATCACCGGATTTAAAAATTGGAGTAACATATGATTTTTTCCAAATTTTTGGGAATAAGCCCAATTTTAAAGATTTATTAAACATAACTTGCAATGGTTTAACAAGTATTAATTTACACTTACTTAGAAAAATAGGTGGTATATCGTCAGGCCCATATATGTCTATTGATTCACCTACTTCTAACAAATATTCTGATACTTCAGCTCAGAAAACCATTACTAGTATGTTAAGTATATTTTATAATATATTATTTTAATAAGTATTATTATTTTGTTATTTTTCATTTTGAAAATTATTATTCTTTGTTTTAATTTAGATATTTAGATATCATAGATCATTTAGATATTATAGATGATTCTCTGACTATGAATAGTACCATTGTCTCAGACTCTTTTTCTTTTGCCAAATTAGATGTAGTTTCTGAAAATAATAATTTATTAGAACTAACTAATACTAATACAGGTATGCATATATTTTATTTACCTTAATTTTTGTATAGAATTATATTTACTGATTGAAATTGTATAGCATTTGTGATAGGTTTTGTATGAAATTAAATATCGTTATAATTTTTTGTTTGAATAGATAATGCTAGTTTACAATCAAATTTGGTTAACGATAAGGAATTGGAAACATTTATCATGAAAGCAAGCGAATATGATTTTCTTATTGAAAATGAGTCAAATCCAGTTACTAATTCTTTGAATAGTGGCAATATAGCAGTAAATGGTATGTAAGAACTATATATTAATAGTATTTTAAAATATACTCTTATAATAAATCTAGAAGCACCGATTCATATGCATAATGTTACTTCTTAATTAACATTGTTTTATTGCCTAGATGTTTTTAAACCTGTTATACATAGTTAATATATTTAAAACATAACTCAAATTTAATGCTATATATAATTATATGACTAATTTATAATAAAAATATCTTTTTCTTCTTTTGTTAACTTCAATAGTGTCATGTTATATTTCATTTATCTGTTTACTAACTTAAAACTTTTTAAAAGAATATTAATTTGATTTGATTTGATTTAATAGAGACTTTACAATTAATTTTAAGGGTACAACTAACAATACAAATATAATTTAATTAAATACCTAACTGCTTAAATCACTAACATAATTTGAACTTGTTTTTTTAATCAATATAATAATTTATATTATTATGACATATAATATAAATAATTAAGTACCTATGTAATACTCTTAATAATGTATCAAACTATTAATTGACTATTTTATAAAAATTATATAGAAAGTCGTTGTTGCCAACAACTAAAAAGTATGCAATTACAAACAGCAAAAACTGAGAAATTGAATTCTGCGATTTTTAAACAAATGATGTTACATTTAAATATGATAAATAACTCAAATACCAGATTATGCAAATCTATTGAAAACATTGATCACAAACTTCAAACCATTATGAAAGCAGATTGTAGAGTAAGAGCTCTTGTGTTACCGTTACCAACAATTCCAGCACCTTTTATAAATATGTTACCTACCAATGAATACAATGCCACAAATAGAAATGGTAGAAAAAATTCTATCAGATCAAAATGAGTTGAATGATGGTTTGAAGTATAAAGAAGAATTGGTATGTATAAAAACATAGTATACTATACTCGATTCAGAATAAGATCGGTAGTTGCCGGCCAACTTCTGCGCATGGGCGTGGCGTTGATTTAAGTTGGGTGCCTAGCGCCACAACTTTTACGGGAGCGTCGTTTATTCTAGTAATGACAATTAACGTGTTCACATAATTTAAAATACATTGTGCCCACTCAATGACTGTCACGCGCCGTGCGGTACTGAATTGTTTCGTACGCCGCGTCATGTGTAGTGTAGACAGATGATAGATGAATGCTTACGTACGTATCGTTTGTAATGTATTTACGTAATATTAAATACAATTATAATAAGGATTATAAATTTATCAAATATAATAATTAAATAAAAACCTTTTTTTAAAATTTTAACCATTTTTAAATATATTACAAACATTCTATTTATTATACTACACAGGTAAAAATTATTTCATACAAAATAAATTTCGTCAATATACTCGTATTTATAATTTTAAAATTTTAAAATTTCGTCAATATATTTACAAGTTTAAAAATTAAAAAATTTCGTCAATATACATTGTGACGTCTCAATTTATTTTTCGTGACCACATTAGCGACTCCTGACCAATATGGAAAGGTCGCCAACCAACGGACGAGATCTCTTGGATCGGATCCCTTTGGATTTAGTTTATAAATATTAGGAAATTAAATATAAAATAAAAATGCATGATATTGAGAATAATATAAAAAAAATAATTTATTAAAATATTAAAATGAAATGAACTGGTGGATAAAAAGCCTTGCGGCATAAAAACCACCTAAGATATAATAATAATAATAATAACAATAACAATAATAATAATAACAACAACAATGATAATAATAATTAGAACAACAACAATAATAATTCACATACACATAATAAAATAATTATTTCTTTTACTGTTTTTTTTATTCGTGTATATTCGCTGGCCAACACGTTTATTTTAAATAATACCCATCATATTACATATTATATATATAATACATTATACTAATGTATGTCTGTATTTATACGATACATTACCCATCACCCATGGTGATATTTCCGTGTACCCTCCGTACGGTGATCAGCCGCCGGGGACGAAATTCCTTGGGTGTTTACTCCATATTGTTTGATTTGTTTACACTCATATAATATGTACGAATAGGTTTAAAAAAACAAAAAATGACAAACGAAAATGTATAATTCACATATAAATTAGTGTTCACCGTACGATGGACTCCGCAAGAGAGAGAGTTTTATATCGAAGTCCCATTGCTTTATTATAAACGACATTATATTTGTCATTTATAGTGGGAACTCTCGGCCGGTAATTACGACGATTAACGATTATAAATAATATACACATAATACACATACACATATATATATATTAGCTAAAAGTACGGTGGCAATTAATTATAATGTGCCTTATACATATTATTATGACTTACTGACGACAAACATATTAACATTATATTATTTTAAAAGGTACCTTTTTTGAGCTATCGTTACAACATATTTACAAATTAAAAAAATTTCGTCAATATATTTACAAGTTTAAAAATTAAAAAATTTCGAAACGTATAAATGCACTATGCGAGAACACGTAAAAACGAGCGCGCACGGAGGAATGAATAAATTATATATACGTAATATAATAATACATCTACTCGCCACGATTGTAACGCAGCGCTGTAAGTATCGAATGCAAATTGGTGGGCGATTAGGAAGTGGAAACCTCTGACCGAAAAGGACGAAAACTCGTCGCCGCCAACTACCGATCTTATTCTGAATCGAGTATATAATAATTTAAACAAATATATTACTTTCCATCTGTAAAATTTTAGTAATATAGAATTTAAAATGATTTTTTTTAAAAAAAATAAAATAATTTTTTTAAAAAAGAAAACAAAATAAATAGGTCTATTTTTATTTGATATACTATACATAAATTATAAATATTCTAATTGAAAAATGAAATCAAAACTTAAACATTATTTAAATAGGAATATATACATTCTTTTCAAGTGATTATTTAATAAATTAAAGTGCTTAATATATTTCATTGCATATTTTTCTATTTTTAAAGACAATACTTAACTTTTAAGCCTCTTGGTCATCATAAATTTTGATATTTTTCAGAAAACATATCTACTTATAAAAGTTGGTGGTTTATCATTCAGTGGAGCAATTAGAGAAGCAATAAATTGCTGTTTTAGCCATAATCTCCTATGTTATTTTAGCTACAAAGGAAAAACAAAAAAAAAATTTGTAGACCTACATATATATAAAGTTATTTATGGTAAGAATATTATTACCTTTATTTTAATTTGATATTATAAATATGAACAAAATTAAAAATATGTGCTATCAATAATTTTTAACTTAAGTAAATATGTATATTATTTGTTTTTTAGAAGCTTTATCTGGGTTTCGTTTAACACCAATTGACGAAAAAAAATTTCATAGTGTAGCTGATAACTATTTAAGACATGCTCCAAAACCTATAATTATAAATAATTTGTAGTTGATGTATTATTTTATCTTTATTCATAATTACCAAGAAGGTTAGGTTAGAATAGAAATTTTATTTATATTAAAATCAATTATATTATTTTCATTTAATTTAATTTTGATGCTTCAAATTGTTAATATTTATTAATATATTAAATAACTAGGTATTAAAGTAATAATACTAAAATGTTATCTTTTTTTTAAATAAAAGCAATTATTTATTATTTATATGCAGCTATATATTTTTCATTTAATATACCTTACCTAATAAAATTATTGCATTTAGATCACACAAATTGTGAATATATTTCAATACAAAGTGTCAATTCATACGTCAAATTCATAAATTACACAATTTTTTAACACATTATATTATGGTGGTGCTTTTATTGTAAATTATAATAATTATTGTTTCAATGTACATAGTAATAATGGTATATAATACATAAAATACAAAAAAAATATGTAAAATTACAATAATTACAATATTATATAATTGTACAGAGTATTTTTTTTCTTAGCCAAGAATCAATAGGTAGGGTGAGATATAAAGAGTGACATGATATATAGTGCATAAAGTGTGAAACGTTAAAAATTATTAGTATGTAACTTGTTACAGTATGTACTTTGTTTTGTATGTAACTGTGTACATTCAAACAATTATAATTCATAAAAACCAAATATCACAAAAATTATACAATTTTTTAACCAATTTTACACAAATATATATGTATATATATATACATTAAATAAACAGTGAAAAATTATACTTTTGCACAGTTAAAAAACTATCCAAAAACTAAAATTTAATGGTAGTCAAACTTACTCTGATACAGTTATAAAACCGACTACTGATCATTATGTGAACGGTTATATTAGATCTATTTTCACAGTTAATGAACAGACATTTGTATGAAGAAAAAACCATAAATACCGGTTATATATTTCACTGTAAAACTGTTCATGAACTGACATTTGTACAATAGGAACACAGTGAAAACCATATAAATAATCGGTATTCAAAATGGCCAAAAACACAGTGCACTGAACCGAATTTTAACCGTGACTTGCACCAACGTTTACATAGATTTAACATTTTGCCTGCACCAAAAATGCTACTCGGGTATACATTGTTACAGTTAAAAAATATAGTACAGGCGCTACCAGTATTACGTTGGCAGCTATGGTGGTGGTAAAGCTTTTCATACTGGAACTCTTTTCGACACAATATACCCGAACTTCTCTATCCGAACACTATGGTAGCGAAAAAGCTTTTCACCCCGAACAGTATTCTACTAACTAGCTATGGTGGTGGTAAAGCTTTTCACACGCACCTGTATCCCACTGGAACCTGACAAGGGTTATAGTGAGTGCGCCGAAGGCATACTCTGCGTGGGGACTACCGTGATCGGTCAAATACTGTTCACCCGAATCCTGAAAAGAGTGTAAATAGGACAACTAGATTGCGAACACCCTTCAATCAGCCGGAGGCGGATAAAATACTTTGATCGTTATCCCATAAAAATATGTCGGACTCGATGTACCCGAAGAAATTACTCCTCCACCCGATTACTATGGTAGCGGAAAAGCTTTTCACCCCCACCAGTATTCCACTGGCAGAACTATGGTGGTGGTAAAGCTATTCAGCTGGTCAAGCTTTGGTTGCGGCAGGAGTATCAAGCACCTAGTAGTTATATAATATATATTTATATTTATTTTTTATTTATATATATATGATAACTTTTGTATAAAATATAAAATTAAAATTAAAATTAAAATATGAATATAAACTTACTTACATTTTATACAATATTATTATTAATAGTAGGTATAATTACAAAACTTTATTACATGAAAATATATACTCACCCTGTATATATAGCAATTGAAATTATTATTATAATATAACATACCTAATAAATAATGAGTTATTTATAAAAAAAAAAATTTACATGTAGATTGTTTAAGGTTTGATTTTATTTAAAAGTTGTATTGATAAATTTTATTAATTATTTTTTCTTAGAATTTCCATTTCAAGTATTTATTTATATAATTGGTTTTCTTCAACCCTTTTAGCAATCTCACTTTCAATTAATAATTTTTGATGATGAATCTAAATAAAAAATTAATTTCTTTGATACATCATATGCAAACTATGAATAACTACTATTTCATTTAAATTATAGTAAATGTTATACTTATACATAGCATAAGTAAACTTATGCCTGTATATAATGGTACCTGTAAATCATACAATTTTTTCTCATATTCAAAGCACTTTTAATTTTTTAACTCTCAACTCAGCTTCCTCATTTATTGTTATTTTAGTATTACTTTTAGGTCTTTTAACACTAGCAGAACTTTTGATACAAACAGTTTCTAAAAAAATAATTAACCTAGTTGAAATTACATAATATATGTCCCGGATGTAGTTCGACGGGGTGGTAATGACGGGTGATAGTAGATGGTAAGTAGGAAGAAGAAGCGAATCTAAGTTCGTGGGCGAACAGTATATTTTATTTCACAGTGATTAATAAGATATACAGCATAAGTGACAACAAAAAAAAAAAACAGTGTAGTGGTGACAAAACTAGTGTGTGGAGACACGAGGTGTCGTCCAGCAACGTAATCAAAAATTACAATATAACAATACAACAATAAAATAACGAATCAACAATATGATAACTTGAAAGAGGGAACAAAAAAAAGCAGTGTAAAAACAATGGATTCGTACGTGCGAACTCGTAAGCGTTTAGCGAAAAACAGACCTAGTCGGCGAGTCCGGTTCGCCGGTCACGGACGATCCATCAACCGACACCAGTGGCGCTGCGCGCTTCCTGACCCATGGTGGGGTAAGTGAGCGCAGCGATACACTCGTGTCGCCCAATTCGTGTTGGCGGTTGACAAGAGAAGCACAACGCCGGCCCGCGGAGGAGGTTTTTGACGACCCCCACCGCGGACCGCGTCATATACACATATATAATATATGTGCATATAAATAAACTAATTGAAGGTATTATCATTGTTTATAGAATTGACTGTTTTCTTTTATTATCAATAATTATCATAAAAGTTAAAATCATTAATTAATAATTACCTATTATAAAATACAGGGTGTCCCAAATCTATTTACTCATTGTAATATCTCCGCAAAAAATTAAGATTTTTGAATTCTGTTTTTTTTTTTTTTTAAATTATTAATTAGGTAAAGGACAAAATAGCTATAATATTACCTCTATTACTTTTTTAGATTTAATAATCCCATAAAATTTTTTTTTAAGTTTTGTGAAATTTGAAGACAGCCAGTTTATAGAGTCAAAAGATCATAGTTCCACTTTTTATAATTATTTATATAGGTATTTTATAATAGGTAGGTAATTAATAATTTTTATTTTTATTATAATTATTATAAATGATAATAAAAGTAAACAGTCAATTATAATTATAAACAATAATAGGTACCATCAATTAGTTTTTTATTATTCTTTGTAGATTCTATAATGGGAATTGATGCATTGGGCACTGGTTCATTATTCTGGTATATTAATTCAAAATCTAAATTAAAAATTATGATGAAAAAAAATATAGAATTTAAAAATATATTTTTGGATTCAGTACCATTTTCTTCATATACTATTTCAGTATCTGAACTAATGATATCATTTATGTTAGAGACAAATGTTATTGGACTTTGTGTCTTTTGTGACTTTGTGTCACGATAAAGTGCTATACCCATCACTATCATTAAAATTTTTTAATTCGACAATATCAGGATCAACAGTTGGCTGAATAATTTAAGCGACTTCTGGTTCTTCACAGATATATTGTTTCATTTCAGGGCCACCTCCAGTTTCCATATGACTTAATCTTTCTCTAGCAAATCCTTTTCTGGCCTTCGATTTTTCTATTTCCCAAAAACGCCTTATAAATTTTGAATCCCTCTAGTAGAAAAAAAGTAGGTATAAATAATAAATCTTTGACTTTATGTTTTAATGCTAAATATGCAAAACTATTAAAATTAATTAATTTGTAATGCATTATATAAAAGTTAAAATAGGTAAAAATGATAACACTCAAATATTTTCAGTGGATATCCGCTCATGATACTATGAATTAACAATTATAAAATTTACCTAATTTAAATTATTTTATAAAACTATGAATATTCTTACCTTGTACACTTTTAAATTGTTATTAAAGTCCTCGGTTATCCTATCCCAAGCAGCACTTTTTTGTTTATTTGAACAAGCATCAGTTTTTTTATTTTCAATTACATATTTTTCTTTTAACCCTTAACTACACGCGCCATTTATTTTTCATTATTGCACGCACGGTGTATTTAATACACCAATAGTGTTACATAAAAAAATACAATTTCTACTATTTCATTTAATGATTTAATTATAATAATTATCGGTACATAATATTAACAAACTAGTACAATTTAATATACAGTCAAATGTATGTCAATAGTAGGTATATTAATTTTTATGTGCCTACCTATTCACTTTCCTGATCTATTATAAATTTTTCACATTTTATTGAAGTTTTTACATGCTCCATACATTGTTGTTACTACTATAAACATTGAATGACTACTAAAATATGTTTTATAGAGACCGTGCGTGAGTACAACTAGCGCTCTTGGTAAACAATTTTAATACTAGTGCAGGGTAATGTCACAGAATAGAACAATCAGAATGGACACTGATAAGAAATAACACGGTAGGTATAGGACGGCGGCAGAAATCAGTCGGCCATTTTATTTTAGGCAGTTTTTATCAAATTTATATGGTGAAAGTAAATAACAGGCCTATGCAACTTCAATGTTAAACATACAAATGAATTGTGCCGATTTCACGGCTCTAAATCGAGTTTGGCACTTGCTGCGCTCTAGTAGCATATAATAAAATTATTAATACGCTTAAATATAACAAGAGTGTCAAGACAATAGAGGCACAGTATAAAGAATAATTCATTATTATTCTTTATGTTTATACTGTGATAGAGGTATAATATGTTATATTTTATATTCGTGAATTTCCTTTTTAGATTTAGAATAATTACTATTTACAATTTTACAAATGATTTAGATGTTAGTTTTACTATTTTAGATATAATGTGCCTGTGTCGCTTGTGATATTGTAAATATTATTAATTATGTTATGTAGTACAAAATTTTGACAGTTTTTTCTTTTTCGCATTTTTTTTTTTTTTTTAACAGGAGATAGCTCCTTTTTTAATTATAGCATTTTTATATATTTCCTAAGATTTCCTATAACTACCCAAAAGCCAGACTTCAACCGCTAAAATTAAAGAAGTAATTAATAAAATAACTAAAAATTTACAACTCACAAGAGACAAGAGGAATTATATTATTATAATGAGTAATATTTCAAATTCAAAAAATAATTGTTCTGTAGTAAACTGCAGTAACACATATAAAAATACTAAAGATATTGTATTTTATCGATTTCCCAATCGATCTTATGAAAAAAAGACAAGAGAAAGGTGGATTAGAGCAATTAATAGAGTCCAGTAATATTATCATTATATTAGTTTTTTTTTAAACATATTTACTGTATAATATATTCATTATGATTTTGATATATAATGTGCTATAGGTATTTAATTTTAAAGTATATTATTTTAAAGTTATATGTTTTATATTACTGTTAGTAGTGTTTGATGTAAAAAGTGGAATATCTCTTTCTTATTTATATTAAATTCTAAGATTTAAGTTTAACAAATTTTTAATACACACTTTATTCATTTTTTTCTAATCAAGTAGCTACTGATTGTAAATTTAAATACAGTATTAATTAAAATTTCTATTTACACTTTTTGCTTTTAAAGAAAATGGAAAACTTTGGTATCCTAGTGAACATAGTGTAATTTGCAGTGCACATTTTATTAACAATAAAAGATCACTAGATCCAAGGAACCCATCTTATATACCTTCAATATTTCCAAAAGTAAATAGAAATAAGATGATTAATATACAACAACAAACTGCTAGATATGAGCGTATCATAAACCGTCAAAATAAAAATATCAATGAATTTCATGAAATTTATATTGAAAATAATGAACTGCACACTGACCAAAATGTAATTAGTGTATCAATTAAAAATATTGGTACCCAAGTATCTTTTGATTCGTATGAGGAAAACTTTGTTTTTTATTGTGTTTTTGATTGTCAAAATGTAGGTGCTCAAGCATCAAATAATTTAAATTTAAATTTCACTAAGCCTGATACTGCAGATAAGTTATGTGGGGTAGATTCTTTAAATACTTCTTCTTGTTTATCTTATCTATCTTTTCATGGATATAATTCTATAAAGTTAGAAAATGCATTAAAAGATAAAACAGGTATAACATTTGATATTTTTAATTTTCTTTTGTCTTTATTGCCCCAAACTAATCGTGCTATTATTAGTAGAGAAGACTCTCTTTTAATTTTATTAATGAAAATAAAACTTGGAATAACATATTCAGCTATCGGCACATTTTTTTCTGTTCACAGAACTACAATTAGTAGGTAGGATATTTTCAAAATGTTTATTTTTCTTGAGTTTAAATTAAAAAAATTAATTTTTTGGCCAAGTAAAGCTACAATAGACACAAATAGTAATGACGTCACATTTATGGTTGATAAGGAGAACGGTTCAAAACAAACTGTTATCACGGTTCATTCCATAAGAATTACACGAGTGTAAAATATAAATTATAAAAAATACAATTTATTAACATTTAGACCGATTTCTTACATTTTTAGCCAATCAAAATATATTGTTTACTAGTTTATACATAGATTTAAATCAAAGTGTTGTGTTTTAATAATGTTTTATAATAATAAACACTATTTCAAATATGGTGTATTCTGGTATACCTAGGTATAATCAATACAAACTCTATACCTATTCAAGATTGTTAAAGTTAAGTATATAATATATTAATTATTATAATAAACATAATATACTATACGTATTTATATTTTTTAATTTAAATATTTTTTTT
>JAIUCT010006771.1:0-19499 GCA_021307375.1 Tetraneura akinire
CACACTCTTCAAAAATTAGATATTAACATTGAAAATTGTATTGGTAATTCAACCGATGGGGCTGCCAACATGCAAGGTCAGTATAAAGGTATGACAGCTTTTTTAACAAAATCATCCCCAGATCAAGTGCATGTTTGGTGTCATAGTCATTTATTAAATTTAGTGTTATGTGATGCGACTAAAAATCCTATTTCTGTATCATCATTATTTGTATTACTTAGCAAATGTGCTCAATTCTTTAAAGAATCCTACTTAAGGATGGATGTATGGCGGGAAATATGTTATCAAAATTTTTATCAAAATTAATAGAAAAAATTAACAAATTAGAAATGATTAAAAATTGATAACGAACATATTTTAGGTACTTTTTTTTTTTGGTATGAACATGACCCAAGACATATTAATTTTCAATAAACAATCAAAATGTTAATTGGCCATGGGGGGATCCATCCCCCATATCCCCCCCGTGACTACGCCCATGATTGTGTCCACATTGACCCCACCTAAATGAAGTATGATTTTTAGCATTGCAGTTTACGTTTCGACGGAATATTTGTTTATTTTTTTTGAAGAAAAAACGTATTCATAAAATATTATTTATATATATCTATATTGAATAGAAAATGGTTAGGATAATTATGAATTTTATATTTTTATTTCTTTGGTTCAATTTGTTGTACGTATAATTAAGAATTACAGTAACACCAAACACAACGTCTGATTGTTTTATTTAGTTTGTTTGATATTGAAAAGCATCTTTCTTATAATTTTTCAAATAAACATAATATATTTAATTATTTATTTATTTATTTTTTGATCTAACACGATAGTGGAGCATATTCGGATGTGGACTGACGATAACATTTATAAAAATATAAAACAATAGATATAAGTAAAATTAATATATAATACGTATAACAGATAATATTGAGTGTTTCAGAAATTCAGTACCTACACACAGAGGCGGAATTAGGAATTTTGACGCCCGGGGAAAATATTTCAATTACGCCTTATGACAATAAACATCTCGCATAGTTAATGTTTTAGATTTTGAGCGAATGTGTCTGTTTTTTTTTCATATATGTCTGGAGACACTTTTACTACCCAAAATAATACTCCGATATTCACGAATAGCATATGTTTCCGGTTGAAAAGTGGATGTAGTTGGTATTTTATTTAGATCACTTTTTGAATTTCTTAAAATTGACTCTATGTGATAGAAAAACGACCAAAAATTACAAAAAAACGGCATTTTTCACGAAAACTTAAATTTTGACAAATTCGATTTAAATATTTTACGATAACTCAAGCAATTTTAAAGTTAGACTTGAAAAATTTAATTTTAATTTAATTTGTTCACATAGGAACTATATATATGTGGTAAAATTTTGAAACGGTTACGTTAATTTTTCTACAAAATATAGGACTGTATATATTTCGTAAAATTTTCGTTTTTATGTATATAATTGGCAGTTTTGGGTTTTAACTTTTTAAAGTCTAAAAATTTTACTGAATTATACTCACATATTACCTACTTAATATATCAAAATATTAGAAATATCTCAAGTCTCAATTTTTTTTATAGTTGTTTAAAGTTTAATATTTTTAATTTATACGAAAATCTTATAGAATCTATAAAAGTATTTATTAAAGTATTTATAAAGTATTATTCTTATAATTTCTCAATACTTTTACAATAAAAATTAGTAAAAAAAACCAAAATATTTGGAAAATTTATTAAAATTTTTTTGAAGCATACTGATATATATCTTAACGTATTTTCAAAACATTAGAAAAATATTAAGTCTAAATTTTTTTTTATAGTTTTATAGTTTTTTATAGTTAAAATTTCAGTAAAATTGATATTTATGTTATATATTTTTGGATTCTTCTTATTATTTCTCAATATTTTACAATAATGTTATATAAAATTGACAAAAATGATTTTAAATTTTATTAAAGTTCAAATACATTTTACTTAACTCAGTTCCGATTCCCGGAATCCTAAAGTGTTATAAAATTACAAATAAAGTTTATTGGTTTTTAAAATTACGCCCTAAAAATTTTACGCCCGGGGATAAATCCCCGTCTACACCCCCTTAGTTCCGCCTCTGCCTACACATACAATAACAATCGACACAATTATAAAATGACGTTTTCATGGCAAAATATTAATTATTATTTTATTTAAAATTGGTTTTATATATAATTGAAATTTTTTTTTACTAACAAAAAGTATATAATTTTGTAAACCTGAGTAGCATTCAAAAACTATTTTATATATTGTATTAAATTACACACCACTTTTAAAAATTTTAAGAGGCATGTCATTTTATCTCTGAATTGTTGTAATATAATCAATTTTTCCCAACGTTTTTAATCGACTATAATTTTTAAATAAAAAATAACATATTGTGTAAATAATTTTTTTTTTAAAAAAATTGGAATTTAATATATTAAGACATGACCTTATATTTAAATTTAATATGATATCCTGAATAATAAATATTTGTGATACACCTTGAGAATTACAATAAGACGTTGAAGGTGTGATGTTCTGACAAGGCCAAATTTTCCGCGAAATACAGAATAGATGTCACAACTTCGAAAATAACCAAAGGTTTATCACATGATTTTTTTTAATAACACACATTTGTTTTCAGCGATAAATATCACTTCTCTGCCCAAATTTAAATTTTTTAAAGTAAATCTGAGGGCAGATTTTCAATGACGAGTGGGGTAGTTGTAACAGTTGCATTTATACCCGAGTTGTCATTTTATGTCGCCTCAGCATTATTTACGTGTTAGGCCAGACACCGGTGAGCTGAGCGCGATATATAATTAACTAGTCGAGTTTCAATAGCCGAACCGAACTAGTCGAGTTTCAATAGCCGAACCGAACCAGTCGAGTTTCAATAAACATAGCGTCTTGATTATTTATTTATTTATATATTAATTTGTTCATCTCAACTATAGAAGCTCGCACTCCGCTACACCTGTGATCTACAATAAACTACCCTCCAAGATCAGGGTTACTCAGGTGATGGTGTATTTGTATTTATTATATTTGTTTTCGTATAGTAATATATTAAGTTTATGTTCGTTGCTAAATTACGTGTTAGATATTGAACGCAGGTCATAAGTTTCTAGGACCTGTATAATATAAATAAGAAACCTTTGTTTTATATCGGTCTAACGACCCGGTTCAAAAGGCCGGTTAGTGTAGTAGGAAATAGCCAGTCGACTGCTCCTTAACTGGATAGGATTTGATAGGAAACACTGAACGACACCCTGTACTGTGAGGTACGTGGCGTGTAACGTTACATGATAAATAGTTATCATTTTTCATGAATTTAATTTAATTGTAGTAATTATTATTAATAAATAAAAAAACAAAAGCAATGGAAGGATACAGGTGTAAAGAGGATAGTGTTGAATTTTAATTACAATTTGAATGTAATGATAAATAATTATATTCGTGAAAATGATTTAGAGTGAACTTCATTAGATAATATAAATATTGATTACAATTTTTACATTTACCAGTCTCTACGTTCCATATAAATAAATTATCATAAAACCCCTAAATGAGTCGCCTAAGTACCCAAATCTGACAGTACTTCCCACAGAACCGTTTTTCGAATATAATGATTTATCATTGCATTCAAATTGTAATCAAAATTTAACACTATCCTCTTCACACCTATATCCCTTCCACACCAGTATCCCATTCGTTGCTTTTTTATACATTAAACAGTTCTTTGTAAATTTTATTTACCATTATTGTAAAATATTGAAATATAATAAGAATCTATATAAATACTTTAAATATTGATTTTACTGAAATTTCTTTAACAACTATAAAAAAAAATTGAGACTTAAAATTTTCCTAATATTTTGGAAATACGTTAAGGTATATATAAGTATGCTTCAATAAAATTTTCCAAATTTTTTGGCTTTTCTATTAATTTTTATTGTAATAGTATTGAGAAATAATAAGAATAATACTTGTATGGATTCTAAGATTTTCGTTTGAACTAAAAATATCAACTTTTAACAGTTATAAAAAAAAATTGAGACTAGGAATTTTTCTAAGATTTTTACATCATGTTAAGTAATATGTGAGTATACTTGAGTAAAATTTTCAAACCCTAAAACCCAAAACTTCCAATTTTTTCAAACATATATAAACAAGAATATTACAAAATATATAAATTCCTATATTTTGTAAAAAAATTAACATACGTAATGTTCCAAAATTTTATCACATATATATATAGTACTTATGTGAATAAACAATAAAATTTTAAAGTCTCCAACTTTAAAATATAACTGAGTTATCGTGAAATATTGAAATCGAATTTGTCGAAGTTTCAGTTTTCGTGAAAAACATTTTTTTTTTTTGTTTTTCCATCGCATAGGGTCAATTTTGAAAAGTTCGAAAAATGACCTAAATAAAGTACTAACTATATTCATTTTCCAATCGGAAACATATACTGTTCGTGAAAATCTGAGCATTATTTCGGGTAGTAAAAGTGTCTTCAGACATAAAAAAAAGACATCATTTTAAAATAATACATTTTTTGCTTCGCTCAAAATCTAAAATATTAAAATTTATACGTTATCTAATTAAAACTAAATATTTATGTACATTTATTTTATTTTATTTTATTTTATTTTATTTTATTTTATATATTTATTTATTATTATAATTATTATTACCAGATTGTTGAAACTATTATAAGTAATATACAAGCTGATGAAACTATGGCTATTGATGAAAACAAAGAGTCTGACGATTCAAAAGAAAAAGAAAAATGATACTGTAGAAAACCCACAAATTTTAACTGGACCTACCATTGATGACCAATCAATATGTGAATCAAGTATGAATAAATAATAATTATTAAATATTACATCAGTTTTTATTGATAAGTACATGTGAATTAATTATTTTATTTAAATAGTACATTTGTATGTAATATAGTATGCAATCTATTTTGTTTAAGTGATATCTTTATGATCGGCTTGAAAAATTTCAAAATTGTCATTACTAGGGAACGGACTTTAATGCAATAAAACATAAGAAAAATGTCCTAAAAAAATACGACTTAATGCTTTAAAAAAATGCTTTAATATCAAAAAAATGCACTAAAAAAATGCCCCAAAAAACTTTAAAAATGTATTTAAGTTCAATAAAAACACAATTTTGAACTTAAAACTTATAAAAAACACATAATTATGAAAAACTTATCTGATAGAAAATATTTAAATACAATAAAAATAAAAATTAATAGGTATATCTTATGTCATCTTTAGGTACTTAATTGCGTGTAATAATATGTTGTAACTTATATGTGACTACACGTGTCAACAACAATTTCGTCTGGGTTTATCCTGATCGGTAAAGACATAATAAATATTTATTTTTATTTTTTTAGAACGAATGTTTATATATTTTTATCAAATTTTATCTATTTCTATATAAAAATGACTTAAAAAAATATAAAATGCACTAAAAATGTCAAAAAATGCTCTAAAAATGTAATAAAGTCTTAAAATGCCAAAAAATGCAAAATAAAAATTACATTTTTTAATTCCTTGATGTATGAAATGAACTTTCTGCTTGGAAAGCAATGTTTTCGGACATTCAGAAAAAAATGCAATTTGCATTCAAATCCGTTCCCTAGTCATTACATTTATGACATAAATTAAAAATTAATAAATAATTAATAACTATAATTATATTACAAGTTTTCTTTTTGCATAAGTACTTTACATTATTGTCACTTGTAACTCTGTAAGTCGAAAATAATCCTTAATTTGGTGTGCAAAACTAGCAAGAAGACCAATTTATATTGATGTTATAATTAAATTAATTGAAATCCATATCTGTTAATGTTATTAAAAAATATATCAGAAGATTGTATACTATATTAGTATAAATATTAATATTGAAATAATAATTTTTAAATATTTTATTTTAAAGAACTAAGAAAACGTACCTAGTATAAGTGTTAATTATAAATGTGAGCATTGTAATGATGCTTTTCGGCGGGCTTCAGATTTAAAAAATCATTATGCTATGGTTCATCAATCTACTAAAAGGTTTTTTTGTTCATCTTGTGATAAAAGTTATTCAACTAAACAATCATTAAATAATCATTTATCTAGAGAACATAAATCTTTGGATAATCAAATAAGCGACCAAGTTAATACTACTTGTTCAATTAAAAGTTAGTTTTGTAAGAATTACATATTGATATTTTTTAATTTTTTTTTTTTTTAAATTAATTTGTTAAAAATGATATCTCACAGTGTGATCATATTGATTCTAATCTTGAAGTAAATACCGAATATAAGAATGATTCTTCCGAAAGTGTTGTAATTGATGTGAAACCTGATTTTTCTATCGATAATAGTATTTATTTAGAAGAAGTTGTAGAAGAAGAAAATGGAGATGATGATTTTGAGTGGAAAGAAGATAGTTATAATTATAAAGAAGAAAACATAATTGAAGATAGCTCCAGTGCAGTTGATGAAACAATTCCTTCATCCGGATCAGAAAAATCTGCTAAAAAACAAACAAAAAAAGGACGAAAAAAAGAGGTAGTTCACGTTCTGGCGAACGAGCCTGTTTACCTGCCATACATAGGTACTTGTGGATTATGTGGAAAAAAGTGGAGTACTGTCACTGAGTTGAAATCACACATTCAATCACATAGTTCTATTAGACCTTATGTCTGTGAGGTAATTATTTTACTTAATATACTACACTCTGTTTTTTCTCTCATTAAAAATATATAATAAATAAGGAACGGAAAGGATTATGTTAAACATTGAGTCTTTTCTGTATCATAATATCATAATCAAATATAATAATAAAGTGTTCTGTTAGTGATATAAAAAAATTAATTATATATATTATAGAGATATTAAATAGAAAGCCATTAATATTTTACCGAGTATTTTACACAAAATTAAATAATGATTTTAGATTTTGAGCTAAACGAAAAATGTATTTGTTTTACAATGATATGTGTCCTTTTTTTTATGTCCGAGACACTTTTACTACCCCAAACAACTACAAATTCCAAGAATAGCATATGTTTCCGGGTGGAAGGAAGTTGATTTAGTTGGTAATTTATTTAGGTAATTTTTCAAATTTCTTAAAATTGACCCTATGCGATAGAAAAAGACATTTTTCACAAAAACTGAAATTTTGACAAATCCGATTGCAATATTTCACGATAACTCAAGCAATTTTGAAGTTAGAGAGTTATAATTTTCCGGAATGTAATAATCCGGATCGTAATAAATTGGTTCCTAAAGCATCGACTAAACTTTTTGCACTTTTACAAATACTTAAATTTTTTCGCGCATTTCTTCTACATAATAAATCAATTTGGATTATTTAATTGATATACTTCAGATACAAAGAAAAAAATAGCAAAGTTCTTTTCGAATGGAAGGGACGCTCGCTAGGCCTGCCGCCTTCGCTCACTTCCTCAAGCGCCACTTTGCAGCACTTTTCATGAGGATGGGGCTATGGTATACCTACCTAATAACTACCTCATAGACCTGATACTGGTGTAGATAGGCAGTGGTTTCGTGTGACCTAAAACCTTGTTTCGCGAGACCTATGGATATTTACTCCATGATTAATACACATTATGAGTTTTAATGTATTGTATGGGTATAAATAATCAAAATTGATTTATTATGTAGGAAACATGTGCAAAAAAATTTAAATATTTGAAAAAAATGAAAAAGTTAGTCGATTATGCTAGGTTCGATTACGGTAGTCGTAATAACTGACAAGTACCTTAATATGTTGTGGTTTAATTGCTAGACTCCACGAAATATAAAGTATATTTTGAAAACCAATGAATTATTAATAAATTCCGGAAATATGTATTCCGGATTATTGCGATGCGGATTATTACTTTACGTCATTTTAAAATTCCGGGATATTACGAATATTTATATAACATATTTTCACATTGCTGAAAATTACGATCCGTGATATTACGTTCCAGGCTTTTTTTTCCGTGTTATCATTCCGGAAAACTATGGCTTCCCGATGAAAATTTTTTTTGGGTGTTCAGATAAATACTATATATGTGGTAAAGTTTTGGAACCTTTACATTATTAGTTTTTCTACAAATTTAAGACTAAATATTTCGTAAAATTCTCGTTTTTATGTATAAAATATTTGATAAAATTGGCAATCTTGGGTTTTAAAGTCTTAAAATATTACTAAAGTATACTTACATATTACTTAACATGATATCAAAATATAAGAAAAATCCCAATCTCAATTTTTTTATAGCTGTTTAAAGTTGATATTTTTAGTTCAAACGAAAATTATAATCTGACTGAACTTCGTTCAGAATCGTTTTTTTGAATGCAATGGTTTATCATAAATTTAAGATTTAATCCATACAATTTCTTATTGTAACTTTTTGTATACTTGTTTTTATTATTTCTTAATACTTTTATTAATCAAATAACGTGATAATCTTTTCAGTTATAAACCTGACGTAAAAAAAAAATATTTCACATTATTCTTCTTAAATTTTTATATATTATTATAATTTTAATTATTATTATTATTCAATAATGTTTTAATAACGATTTGCTATTTTAATATAATTATTCAGCACTTGTATAGTAATTAAAAACAAAACGTTAGCCAATAATATATTATCTGCAATTTATAATAATAAATTAAATTCTTTCTATTTTAGGTCCCAATAGTTTTACTGGTGAAGATTGTTGTGAATTTCAAATATTATGGCGGCAGAGCAGTTATTACTTCAGTCCTTAATGGTCTATCTAAATTACCTAATTACCAAACAAGCTGAACCAGGTAAGAATATAAGAAAATAATATGATAAAAACTTCCATTTAGTAATATTTACAATTACAATTTATTACAACAAATAGATTGAATATTTTATAATAAAATGAAAATATATTACAGATATTACTCTATCATCTTAACAATTAAAATGATTTTTATATCTGTAATATAAATATTTTACAATTTTTGTATTTATTTATTTGAAGGAGAGTTCACTAAACGTTCATTTTATAACAACAAAATGGATTTGACAGAAGTAGAAGGTTTGGCTGATCTCATAGAAGCTGACGCTGAGTTTCAAAGAAAACAAGCATTAATGCAGTTAGAAGGTTCTTTGAGGAAAATTTATAGTTCCTGGAGACAATCTCTTTTAGAAGTATTTTAATAATCATATTATGTGTTAAGTAATTTGTATCATTATAATCTATTGTTATTTTTAAATTGTAGAATTTAGCAAATGTTGAAGCCTATATAGATTTTAATGAAACAGATAATGTTGAAGACTCCGTATTAAAAAATGTTAAAGAAAATTTGGAAAAACTTGCCAAAGATATAGTGGTATGTTTATAAAATTATACCAATATATAAAAAAATTCAATTTTAAATATTTATAGAATCACTTATTATACAATAGGTCTGGTGAGCTTTTACGAACCGGAATTAAAGTAGCTATCATCGGAGCACCAAATACAGGGAAAAGTAGTCTTTTAAATGTTTTATGTACGTATGTAATATGTATACATCATAGTTACCTTATTAATAATGAAATTAGCTACCAAGGATCAAATTACAATTATATTGAATACATAATAATATATTAATTTACTTGGATTATTTAAGTTTAAGGAACTAAATAAATATATTAATATAAATTAAAGAATATAATTTTCCTCATTTCAATTTTTTGGTAATAATTAACTAATATTTTATATTTTATATATTGTATAAAATTTATTTTATTTATTTAGGTAAAAGAGAAGCTGCCATAGTAACGGATTTACCTGGTACAACTAGAAATCCAATTCAGATACATCTAGATGTGTCTGGTTATTCTGTCCTTATAATTGACACTGCAGGAATTCATGAGCAAACAAAATATGATTTAATTGAAGAATTGGGAATAAAATAGTCTAAAGATGTGGCATAAATGATTTTGATTATTCATTAATCAGGATACAATATAGCTTTTAATACAATAATAAACTGTCATAGGAAAATAATTGTTCATATATTTTGAAAATTATAAAAACACTAAAATTAAAATACATAATAATTATATATTATTTTCAATTTAATTTTTTATCTTTTTATTTACAACTGGTCATACAAGAAATTTTGGCATTAAATTATTAATAGTATAATAATATAATATTATATTATAAACTCTTTATATAAATACATTATGTTTGAATATGAAATATTATTTTATAATAAACAAAAGAACACAATAAAAATATAATTAAAATAAATTATATTTGTATTTATTATGTAATATTTTTTATTTATTTATTTAATACCTAAATAAAATAATAATTATAAATTTTTACAAATTTCTACAAACGGTTATATATTATTACAACATTTATATTACCTAATCAAACATTTATACAGGGAAATAAAACTAAAAATTATCATCATTTTTGTTTAATGACATAATATTTATTATAATTTAGATACCTTATATAATATAAAAATGGTTACAAATAAAAACAAACATGATCCCGATTATAATAAATATAATTTAAGATGTAGAATTATGTTACTCAACAGAAAAACTGGATAGAACTCATTTATTTATTTAATTGAATTATAAATTAACCTCTTTTGGTGTTTAATAGGTCTTAGAAAGTTTAATTAATATAATCGGTGATATGATTTATATTATATATGAATAGATATGTTTCAAAATATGTAATAGTATTGAATTTACTGTTAATATAAAGAAAAAATATATTATTCAATTTAAAAATAGCACATTATGTAGAAAAACAATTATGTTTATAAATATATATATACATGCATAAAATAGTACACAACTGATTATTATTAAAATAGTTATTAGTATTAAAATATTGGTTGGTACCAAACGATCCGACCAGCTAAACAACCTGATACAAGTAAAGGATGAATAGGTGAAAATTTGGAACAAAGCACAATATTTGGATGTGATATGATTGAACCAATTTCATGAAGTTGAACACCTGGTACCTTTGGCAAAAGAGTAGACAATTCATCACATTTGGACGAAAACGATAATAACCTAACACCACGACTAAATGGTGAACAGATTACACGTCCATCATTAGAATAACAGAGTTCTTTGATGAACCCTCTACCTACGTTTGCTTCTTCAATATAATGGGTTAGACGATTAAAGTTTTTATGGATTTTATGACCTTCGGGTACTTGATTTCTGTTTGTCCAATCGAGTTGGTAATTATTATTATCTATACTTGCCCTCTGATGATTTGTATCATTTCCATTGTCTTGTTCTTGTAAACCAGTTGCACTACGAACAATTCTGACACCAGTTAGTAGTCTTTCACGGGCATCTAAATAAAAAATATAAATTATAACATTTATATATTATTTATTTATTTTATGTGCATAAACTATTAGCATTAATATATATTTTAGATTTTGAGGGAATCGAAAACGTTTTTATCAAAAAATCTGCTTAAATATTAGCATGCAGATTGTTTAATTTCCATTCTTTATTTAGATATAAAAAAGTTAAACCAGAAGTTTCTAAAAAATAATTTTTATTAAAATTTTGATATTTAAAAGATTTCTATATTTAATTATAAAATTAATTTATAAGGTTTATTTTTATTATAGATCTAGATTATGGAGAATTATATTGTTTTTTAAATATTTGGAATGTTAAAATATTTTAGTAGGATATACAAAATTGTTTTGAGAGCCATAAATTGCTAATTCCTGGTATAAAATAATTATTATACTTTTTATTTGAAAAATTCAAGTTATTAAAACTTTTTATTTGAACGCATATTTTATGTATACTTTCTGTTTTAAGTTCAGATCAAATTAAATAATTATTTTTAAAGAGCTTAGACTTTCAAAGATTCTAATTGTTGTTAAAATTGATTAATTGAGAACCAGTTAAAAATTGTATGTATAAAATTAGAAACATCTCATTGTTAAATCAAGGATGAGGAATGTAAAAATAAATGGCTCTGCTGTTACAAGAAATATTTATATATAGGGAGTTTTATACAGATAACCAAATCTTTATTAAGGAGGTATGATATAAATTCAAATGTGGTAATTTTATTTATACATATACTACCAAAAATCTGTTGAATTCAGTTATTATGTAATTAGGCATTTCATAAAATGATAGTCGATTTAAGTCAAAGTATATATACGAGTATATTTATATATAAATAACTTTAGTATAAACTGCCTAAGCACTATATACATTTGAAATATTTTATACAAAGTCTAAAATAAATTAAATGCATTCTCTAGTTATTATATAAATTCTAATAAAGTTAAGTAATCATATTTATCACTCAAAGTAAAAATACAAGATAAGATAGTTTATGAAATAAAAGTACTAAATTTATTTGACGTAGATACATATATATTGCAAATGTCTCATAATCTCATATGATTCATTAGTCGATTAAAAGTCGATTAGTCATTAAAATTGTTTTTCTATCTCAAAAATCAATAATTGGTTGTGAAACATATTAATTTAAAATAATAAATTAGAAAAATTTCAATAGTTTGTTGCTATTTAAGTAACAAGAAAAAATTACAATTGCATAGTCATTTTGGAAATGGAAAAATTTTAAATATCAAATTAGTTTGAAAAATTATTTAATATCATGAAAGATCCTATATTGATTTAAGGTAATCTGGCTATATTAGATAGAAATGTTATTCAAACCTGATAAATATCTTAAACTTCTAATGCGATAAGTGTCCCTGACACGTATCATTCCTTCCTGTATATCAGTTTCTCGGTTACCTCTTGTGGGTCCTAACACAGAAAATGGTACCATACTATTAATTCCAGTATTTACATCACGAGGAATTACTACATGCGTACGTCTGGCATCACTGCAAAGTAACAAAGAAAAATCAATGAATAATAAAAATTATATTTCTACTTCAAAATTGAATTATTTTTTATTTACTATGGATTTTCTGTGAGAGAATTTTCCAATGACAATGCTTCTTCAGAATGCTTTGGAAAAGTCTCAAGCATTTCTTTGGGAACAACAATATCTTGTATATCATGTACACAAGTCCATTCAGATTGTTCATCAGTAGTAACGTTTCGACTTAATACATTCCAACCTTCTGGATGCACCTATTATTATTATTATTATAATTATCATTATCATTATCATTATCATTATCATTATCATTATTATTATAATTATCATTATCATTATCATTATCATTATTATTATTATTATTATTATTAGTATTATTATTATTTTAATAATTTTGAAAATATTAAAGCAATAAAAGAATAATAACTTGGATAGAAGATATTATTTCAGCTTCATCATTTCTTGGGAAATCCACAATAAATTCAGCACGGTTAATTTTACGAGTGAACATAGAAGTATGTACAGCTGCATTAGGAATGGTTGTTCTACTTAACTGCATTAAACGATACATATTTGGCTAGAAATAAAATAATTGCAAGTTTATATAACAAAGTATTAGAGATAATAAAATACTCAATCACTAATAATAATTTAAAAAGCAAAGATACAGGTGTAATGAGGTTACAGGTATAATAGTGTTGAATTTTGATTAAAATTTGAATGCAATAATAAATCATTACATTTGGAAATACGATGTTGGGCGAAGTTCATCAAATAATATATATTATATATTGATTAAAATTTTTAATTTATCAGTCTTGCTCATAAAACACCTAAATTACTTATCTAAATACTCAAATCTGACAGTACTTCATTCGGAATTGTTATTCGAATGTTATTATTTATCATTGCAATCAAACATTAATCAAAATTCAACTCTATCCTCATTATACCTATATCCCTTCCCTTGCTTTTTATAATTTAAACAGCTACAAAAAAAAAAAAATTGTAAATGTAATATTCACAATTAATTGGAACTGAATTAAGTAAAATGTATTGCTTCAATAAATTTTTAAAAACTTTTTATCAATTTTATTAATCATTATTGTAAAATATTGTAATATAATAAGAAAAATCCATATAAATAACTTTAACTTAATAATTACTACTTTAATACCTATTGATTTTACTGAAATTTAGACTTTAAACACCTATTAAAAAAAATTGAGTCTTGAGATTTTCCTAATATTTTTGAAATACGTTAAGATATATATCAGTATGCTTCAATAAAATTTTCTAAAATTATGGCTTTTCTATTAATTTTTATTGTAAAAGTATTGAGTAATAATAAGAAGAATACTTGTATGGATTCTAAGATTTTCGTTTAAACTGAAAATATCAACGTTAAACAGTTATCAAAAAAAAAAAAAAATGACGCTTTGGATTTCTCTAATATTTTTATAAGTTAAGTAATATGTGAGTATACTTTAGTAAAATTTGCAGACCTTAAAACCCAAAATTACTCGTTTTAATATTTAAATGATGAAGTAAATCAGTAATGTATATAGTAACCCTTGCCTAAGTTCTGGTCTGTAAGAGACCTTATTTTTAACAATTATGTAAAAACACATTAGCTTCAGTATTCTAGTTTCATGCCAAGTTAGTGATTAAAACAGTTTAATTTGTTTGGTAGCATATATATGAGTATGCATGCAATTATAAAAGTTCTAAATCATGGCCATGAGATATTATAGCATTAATGATAATTTTAAGTTACTTGTTGTTAAATTATTTTAGAATTAAAAATTACTTTGAATCCTTTAATGTCTGTTTGAAGTGATTCTAAATTTAAATCATTAATGAATAAAATAAAACCACTTGTTGTACAGATAAATAACTTGCTGGCTTTAGGATATAATTTAATTCGCATAAGGCCATTAATATGACATACAGGATTACCAACTTCTCTACCTGCTTCTGAATATCTATAATATATAAACAATTATTTTTGTTAAATGTTAATTATATTAATATTCAATGTAAAATAATTTAACTTATTAATATCCCATGTGAAAATTTGTCCATCAAATCCACTGGAAACTAGTAAATTATCTTTTGGTGAATACTCAATACTTTTTACCCAATTTGAATGTCCTCTGAGTACTCTGATACTATGTTTAAGATTTCGTACATCCCATAATGCTATTGTTGTATCATCACTACAAGTAGCTAACATACGAGAATCTATAAACCTAGAATGAATGTAAGCTTATATTTTATATCATAGTTATGAATTTATGATCATTATAAAATAATAAAATACAACTGTCATAATGTATTAAATATATATTTATTATCACATCAACAAAAGTTTTAAAAAAACATAAAATATTTTTTTTTATAAAAAATTATTAATTTTACAGTGTAAATGTAAACAAAAATATTTTATTGAAGAAATAATTTTTAGCAATGTTAAATATTGTTAATGATTTTGTTTTTGAATGCAATTATCTTTTTTTTTTTTTATGTTAATTTTATAGGTAATTTTAAAATGTATTTTTAATAATGCCATTTAAAAAATTATAATCATAAATTAGTTTGCACTTTTATATTATGATTGCAAAAATTAAAAAACTTTATATATGTAGCAAATATCATTTTGTATTTTGATATACCTATACTCTGTTCCAAAAGAGAAGACACGAAGCGGTGACCAGTTTTCGTTCGGCGGTGCGCATTCCCCACCTACTCCGATAAATGCACATATGCTCACCAGCGACCTCCGACACCCAGCTGCATCGTTAAAAACCATTATACAGCGCGCTGTGATTGTTGACATCTATGACACTTGGCAAATATATGTATAACCTGTCACCTGATAACCGTGCAAGTGTACACGGCTATCGTGTGCCACATTTTAATTACGGTGTATACATCGTCAGCAATGATCGGAAATGATCGGCCGTCATTCACTATGCGCAGAACCCGTGTCTTCTCTTTTGGAACAGAGTATACATTAATATGAAAATAATATACTTATAGTTGGAGTTTGAATTATATTTAAATGTATATTTACTAATTTGATTACTATCTATTAGGTAACTAATAATTGGAATACTTACTTAATACAATTAACACAATCATTATGTGCTTTTTTTATACATGTTATATATTTTTGAGTTACAGGATCAAAAAGCATAAAACTTTTTTTCTCGCATGCTACAGCTAGTATTCTCCTAGAAAATAAATAATGATTATACAATAATTAAATTGTAGTAATGTAATGAATTATCTCAATTTAATAAATCTATTTCATAGTTGCATATATTTTATTATAAGAAAATTTTAATTAATGATATATGTAGGTAACTAGTTTTATTTTTTTGAATTTAATTATTATTTATTGAATAGTTTTTAATATTATATTGTAATGACAATATGATTACTATATTATTGGCTTTAATTACATTGATTTTGTTTTAAATGGAGTGAAGATTAATTTTGTTATAGTAATTAATATGGCAATTATAAATATAATTTTGATCATGGTTTGAAAGGTTAGAATGTTTTTATTTGATTAGTAAATATATATTAAATAAATGAGTAAGTATTATTGTTATAATTCGTGTATTTTTTTAATAACAGTTAATATTTTTTTTAAATTATACAAATACACATAGGGTTTACACATTTATAAGTTATACCTCCCATAGAAAGACATGATCTGCAAAATTAGACATCATTAGTATTATGTTTTTTTTTCAAAATTCGGAAGTTGTATCTTTAACTTTTTTGATCTTATCTAGATCTATGTTCATACATTTAGCTAGTGTATGTGATGCAAATTAATTCTAGATACGTTAGTTTTACGCCTATGTACACATATTTATAAATTTCAAAAAAATAATATTTAGTTACCAAGTACCTAAATTATATATATTATTAAATTGATGATTATATATAAAATTGAAAAGATAATGGAAATACTTCATTTACATTAAAACTATTGTTCTTAATAATTATCTATTTAAAAGTTTGTTTATATGTATACATTTTTATACTTTTAATTGGATTAAGTAGTTTTAATACAATATTAAAAATATGTAAATAATTAATAACAATTTAACATCAGGGATGTAGTGGAGGGTATGCGCGGGTATACGCCACATAACCACTTCCGAAATATTAAGAAGTGCGTATACCAAAGAATAAAACTTAAGGTCGTGGGTATGTGATAGAAAATGTTCGTATACCCACTACCATTCAAAAAGTCTTATAATGATTAAATTCAATAATTGATTGAAAATTATACCTTGTTCTACTGCTGAATGTGAACGAGGATTTATGAACATTATTTGTAATGACTTGCGTTCTAAATTAACCATTCACAACAATTCAAATAAGATGTTTATTAATATTAATGGTCCACCATTAAGTTTATGGAATCCTAAAGACTATGTTAAAAATTGGATTTCAAATCATAGAACTGCTGAAGACAATAAATCCACAAAAGTGAACAAGTGTATCAAAGAAATTGATAAAAAACATTTATGGGATATACTTTAATTTTATTATTTAATATTAATTATTATAATTTTACTGATGAAGCCATACTTTTTGAGTTCTGTATAATAAAATACTTAAAAAAAATACATGACTATTTATTTCTAAGCATTGATATATGAATAAGTGGAATTACCTACTCTTAATAATAATATGTTTAGGTTATTAGTGAGGAGGAGAGAGTCAAAACCTCTCCTCCCCATTTTATATATTTTTTAGGTTTTTGCGCATACCCATACATTATTTCAAGACTACATCACTGTTTAACATATTATGTGGTACGCATATTGTGTAAAATTGATTATTCCTATAACACCTACTGTGATATTTGCAATATGATCACAAAAAAACTTGATAAGTATAATTTATTGTAACAAATATTAATGACTGGTTATATTTAATCTTATCTGAATATTATTTGAAATAATATTTGAATAGTTTTGATCAATTATTACTATATTATAGTTGGTCAGTTGTCATTCCACCGTCATCCATGCCCAATCCACGATAGCTGTGTGTGTCTTTGCAATATTATAATTATATTATTATAGTTCTTTGTTTGTTTTAATAAACTTACACAAACATCACAATAAACTTACCCATCCGGAGAGAATTCCAAGTTGAAAATACCACCAGAATTGTTAGCGTTATCGTATTCCCAATAGGCCACTGGATATATGCTCGTATACATTTCGCAGTGCAGGCGACTTTGATCTCCATACTTGGGGCGAAAACCGTATTCGCGGTTACGCAGATAACTGTCGCGAAAATTGGTGATTCGTCGGCGTTTCACGCTTGCAGGACCGTCCATATCGTAGTGCGTGATACTCATAGTTACGACTGTAATGATATTCTGTCAGTTGCAGCTGTTGGTGACGTTCGTAATATGAACCAACGAACGAGAGCTAATTCTGTTTGGTTTAGTTACTGAAGACGGAAACTAGAGATGTAGGCGTTGAAGCTGATGATTGTACAGAATAAAAATAATTTTTTACTCGGACGTGGTAGGCGATTGCATTCGTATAATTGTCATAAATCGTGGTCGTACCGTAAACGTGTCGTGCAACGGAAAACAAACGTACTCGTAAATGCGTACTGCACAAATCAATTCAACTATTAAGAAGACTCATCAGTTTGGTGTTATAAAAAATTACACAAATAATAAATGACTAGAAGTTAACAATGAAACGAACTAACAGCATAACCTTTAGCCCTGACACTACCTATTAAAGCAATGTAATTTCAATAAATGTAAACAAACTAAAATCGACCTAACGGCAGATTAACCACCAAACAAGAAAAAAAAATCTTTTAAAAAAAATATGCAACACTGTATATAATAATCTTTTATATAAAATCTAAACACTATAATTTGTTTTTTGTCTTTATTTATTTTTATATTTATAATTTATAAATATAATAATCTTACATTTTTTATCAAAACACTAAAATTGTTTTTGTCTTTATTTAGTATTTACATTTATTTTTAAATAAGTGTTATAACAAAAAAATACCGCTACAGATAATTCATGATAGTGTCCACGATTAAAGATATAAGAGATATCTTTAATCGCGGTTGTAAATTAACAAAATTCACTTATTATTTATTTATTACTTATTATTCTCTTACATAATATTATTATATTAACAAATTTATGTATTTACTAATTTAGCTAATTTTTTCTTAATTGAATATTTTCTGACTTTAGTGTGTTTCCCATTAATCTTCGATACAATTTTACAACACACTTTTAATAGCTCTGGGTCTTTAGGGGCTTGAAATATAGAGAACTTTTGTCCCCGTTTACGGCTTTTACAGCTCAAAACAGCACAATAATTATTAACCATAATAATTAATAAATATATTCGTTAAATATAAAATAATTAAATTTATACTAATAATAATATAATTTTTATAATAATAATTATATAATTATAATAATAATAATAATAATAATAATAATAATAATAATAATAATAAT